>BGPR01003277.1:0-46454 GCA_013235015.1 Araneus ventricosus | reverse complement strand
ATTTGAAAGATCTCAGAGTAAATAAAGTGTCACAATGGAAAAGAAATGCGAAATTTTTTAAAAATTTAACTGTCGAATTTTTTAAAGTTTATCTATACTTATAAAAGGCAATGTTTGTGTGCGTGTGTGTGTGTGTGTGTTTGTCGGCGATGTCCAGACGAATCTATCGCACTTACAGCCATGAAATTTGGTACACAGGTAGTCGTAATGGTGACTGAATGCACCTCGAAGCCGAAATTTTAAATTTTAATCTAGAAATTTTTTTATTTAATGTTTTCTGTTGTTTTGGTTGATTTTTTGCACTAATTTGTCAATAGAATGGTTTCGAATAATTGTACGACAAAAATAGATAGACCATCGGAAAGAGCACGCGATTTCCGTTCTAATGAAGTTAGTTTTGAATTTCTAACGTAATTTACTGAATTTTGAGAATTTTTTAAAAAATGGTCAGTTTCACCACCTAAATTTTAGTTTTGTTTTTAAATTTGTTGCATCCGACTTTCTAATAACACTATTATTTTCAATTTTTTTCAGCTTATAACTAGAACGGTTCTCTCTGATTTAAAACAAGAACGGTTAAAATATCTTTTCCAGTTTTTTTTTAAATTAAATTATTCCTGGGCAGATGAAAGTTATTTTTGTCGAGCGAAATTTCTTCAGCGATAGCCTTCCGGAACGCAGCTTTCAATTTGATTGGATGAAGTGTCAGGTGACGTCATAACCTTCGGAGCTTTTTGTCATGTTCTAAGAATTTTTTTTCATTTTGTTGAAGTCCTGATTCCACGGGCAACAATTTTTTTATATTGTTTTGGATTAATGTACTCTGTACTGTTTTTCTACATGTTATTATCGCGGAAAAAATGAGCGGGAAAATCTATAATGTGTATCTTTTGTTTTGATTTTGTTTTGAAAACTTTTTCGTGTCATTGTGGGCGATTTTTTTTTATTTTGTTGAAGTCCTGATTCCACGGGCATCGCCGTGCGCGTACTGCTAGTAATAAATAAATTTAAATGCATTAATTAAAACTCGTAAAAAGACTAAACATGTTTTATTTACATTCAGTAAATTTTCTTAAAACCTCCAATTTAAATTCAAAACTTTGTAATCATTCTTCCCTCTTTTCTTGTATTCTTAATTAACATGATACCACTTTTCTAGAAATTGCAATGGGGGTTTCTTCTCATTTCTCATTCTAAGTGTAATAACGGGAAATATCACGGAAATATTCAACTCAGAGTCAAAGTCGTTATTTCAGTTAACAAAGCGGCTCGTGACTCAGATTTCAAATTAGATTGATGAGTTCAAAAGTTTTTAAAATAGAACAATATACGTAAAAATAATTATAGATAGTTAATAAATTATTTTTAGACTGAAAAATACTTTGCCATATTTCATTAATAATATTTGATTAACGTTTAATACTTTTAATAGAATAAAAGTTTTAGAAATATATAGTGATAGATGGAACAAAATAACATACTTCATTGTTTCATGGGTTGAGGAATTCTTAAAATCCAAAGAACATAATAATAGATAAAACATGAAAACGACAGATAATGAACTGTTCATGTGCTTTTTATTGTGCCCACCTTTATGTCCATCCGTGCAATACCTTATTTTCCGTGCATTACTTCATGTTTTATTACCTTTAAGTGTAATGTTTGACTTAACTCTTCCACATATATTTTTTAAATCTGTATTGATCGAGTAAATTGTATCGAATAATGACGAATATTCACGTCATGTTTCCAAGAAATGAAATTACTTACAAATATCGTTTGTGATTCTGAGCCTTTTTCCTGCAGGATGATCAATTTGAAGAATTTAATAAATTATATGCCATCGTTGGCACTTCAATAACTATTTGACTTTCGTCTGTGTGAAGCTAAGGAGGAAAGTCTTATATTTGTAGATCAAATATTGGACATGAGCTTGAGTCTTTTCAGTTTATTAGACTTGAAGATATTTGAGAGCTAATGCAAGCTTGATCAAATTTGTTGTGTTTGATTAACTTCCAATTTATTGAAAAATAGAGAGTACATTTTGCGACTTGAAAAGATCTTCAGATTCTGTGGGGACATGTGCAATAGGCTTAATCAGTACTAAATTTTGGACTTGATTGGAGTGTCCCGGTTTCAGGGAAAAAAAGAAAAAGGGGATTTTTTTTTTCTTCAACTTGGTGTCATTCTATTATTTGGTTAACTGTTCTCGAGTTTTCGACGGTTTTAGGAATTGTTTCGGTTTCTTTTGAATTATTATCTTGTCCAGTGTAAAGTTTTTAATCTGTGGTGTGCTTCTGTGCAATTTTTCTAATGCGTATTGTCTCTCGATTTTTGTTTGTAACTGTTTGGTTTTGAAATGCTATTGATTTTAATTTGGTTATCTTTTGTTTGTGTTTTGTGTTTTTAATGTTTAGTTTTTGCTCTTTGAGTATTTGTGTTTTTTGCTCTTAATCTTCTTGTGTTTTGTGTTTTTAATGTTAAGCTTTTTGCTTTTTGTGTTTTTGCTTTTTAGCTTTTTGTGCTTTGTGTTTTTGCGCATTAACTATTTTTTTAGTGCATTGTTGTCAGTGATGATTTTTAAACTGTTCTGCTCACCCCTTGGGGTTCTTTGTAAACTCTTTTTTTAATGTAGTTCATTTCTTTTGTTTTATGTTTCCTCTTTGGCCTGTGGAAGGCCTTATACCCCCTGGGTAGGCTGGGCCGGAGCAGGTTGTAAATAAAATAAATAAATATCGAAGCTACATGAAGGGTATTGGGAATTATCTCATAATTTTGAAGCATAGTCCATAAATTGAATAATTTTATATTTACTGGGCGATCTGCTTGATTGGCTATTTGCTTTCTCTTGATAGAAGGCTAGATTTCTTTTGAAGATATTCATTTCTGGAATTTTTGACATTATTAAAAGCAGTATTCTCACAATAAAATGTGCAGTATTTTTATTTTCTCGTATTCGAAGTAAACTTAGATAAAATATTATGATCGTCAAAAGACTCGACCTCGAGATTTTGATGAATCTCTAAGTTTCCCATCCCCAGTGGCGGCTCGTCCATTAGGGCTGCAGAGCTGCAGCACTCCCTGAAAATTTTTTTAAACTTGTATTTTCATTCTGAATCTTATTCGCTTACTTTTTCACTCTCAGAGTTCCATGACTTACGAAAGTGAAAAAAGTAATAAAAAATTAAAAAGCAGACAGAAAATGAATCAACAAGTAAGAGAGAAGCAGGTCTGAGCTGCAAAGTACTCTGCCCTCCAAAAATTCGTTTACTGGGCTGCCGGGCGAGCGGCTCTGGCTGGCACGGAGCCAAATGAACGAGAAAATAATGCTCTTTTTAATTTATTTTTCTTTTTTTTCCTCATCCCACACAAAATGGCAATCTCATTGCCTGTTCATGCGCTTTGGTTTCGGTTTCTGTTGCGTCGACAGAAACACATCTGTTTGGCTATTTGCTTTCTCTTGATAGAAGGCTAGATTTCTTTTGAAGATATTCATTTTTGGAAGAGTGTTATCGGGTAAAGTGGGCGAGGAGGGAAGTGTGTACGTGGAGCTTGTTTGTTTTTCTTTCGTCAGCACAATCGTCACATCAACATTCACGTATTTTTCTGTTAGTAAAACTAGTAGTATATGTCATATATGCTGGTTATTTAATTTGTTTGAAAAGCAGGAAATTTCATATCTGCTTTTGGAATTAAAAATTTTGGCCTACTGAAAGTTAAAGTAGCTTTTTAAATATGTATTCTTTTGATAAATATTATCTTGCAGCCCTCCTCGTTCCTGAGCTCACGAGCCGCCACTGGCCATCCCCCGAGCCCGAAGCAAACATTTTCGGAATCAGTGTTTGTCTGTGGTAATATTGAACGTGCTAACTCAAATAATTTAGATGGATAGAATTCGAAACGTGGTCTTTACACTAGTTCGTTGCAGATTTCTATCAAATTTCGAAGAAATCCATCAACGAAAGTATGTCTGTCAGTCCACGATACATTTGTCATCAGAATTGTAGAATTGTATCAAATTCTTAACCAAATCCGCCAAAGCGTTATCTATCCTTAGGCCTGCCTATTCATGGGTGCGTGAACTTGATAATTTAAAAACATAACAAGCTAGATAAAAGAAATTTGGTTGTGGTATTGAAATCAATTGTAAATTTCTATCAAACTTTGGATCCAATCGGCCTTAAAGAATATGTTCAGATACATTATCAATTCTTTTTACTGTTGTATGTATGGCATTTAACCCTCAAAGGCACGGGCTGGCGTATAGAGTGCGCCAGACGAGGAAAAAGTGCCAATGCAGCCATTATTAATTATCCGGGCTCCCCCTCTAACCTACCGCTCAACCCCTCTAAACACCTAGAAGCCAGAAGAAAAGGTTTCTGGGCAGTCTGTCCCTTTCTATACATCAATTGTTTAGACGAGATCTGTTGTGGCGTACTGAGTGCGCCACAACAGATCTCGTCTATTATGTTAATGTGCCATTATGTTTCGCCTCAAAAAGAACCATATCGTCTCTTCTGATCTCTACCTTTCATTTTTTCTGATGAGTAGAATATAGTAGTATGACTTCATTAATGCTTCGGTCATCAGTGATAAGGAGCGTATCTATGAAAATGCTATCAGACTCGGAAAATGAGGTGAATGGCCTTTAAGGCATTCATGATTTTTCAGATGACGATCAGGCGGTAACGATTCTATTATTTTGTAAAAACTATATACAAAACGAAGACTGTGCAGGGTCGAAAAATCAAGAAATTTTCGGACATTCACAGATGAAAAAATAAATCTCCTTTGAAAAGTAAAGTTTCGAAGACCCCTCGTAAAACATTTTAGGACAATTTTCATTGTTTCCCAAAAATTCTGTGGATGTTTAAAACTAATTATCCATCCTCTTGAAGATCGTCAACACATAAAAGATTGATTCATTCGTGAAGTATACTAATTTATACTTAATGAGAAATAGACCAGTAGGCTTCAAAGGAAACAATAAGCAAACCATGAGTAAAACATCGAAGGATGAAATGATGGCATACATAGGTAATTTTTACCTTTTAGGTTGTTATTATGCACTGTTATGAGTAAATGCCCGTGCCTCTAAGGGTTTACACTAAATGCCTTCTCCCTGGGGAGTACGTGGATGAGAAGCCACCGGAAAAGAAAACGGGTTCTCGCTCCTGGTCCGGAGTACAGTAAAGGTGTGTGGTTGAGATACCTTCTCTCTGATGACGGGACGTACGTCCTTCGGAAGGGTTTGGGCCATGGTCGGTGATGGCTGTTAGGACTCCGACCTCAGTTTCCGACTGCTGTCGTGGTGACTGTTCTTCAATTGATCCCGCATGCTTCGTCTGGCCGGGTGTAGCTCCTTCGTGTGTTAACACTTAATGCGCCATACTGTCTACGTTTTCGAGAAAATGGAGAGGAGGACACTCCCTCTGGTTAATATCTTATAACCATAAATCAGTCGCGAAGAAACGACAATCTTAATACTAGTAAAAAATCGTAATTTTAAAAGAAAAGAATAGTTATCTTTATAAGTAATGTTTTCGATCGTTATTTGCTGATAATAATTTCCATCTTTTATTAAATGTTGCTCTAAGGGCGAAAGACGAGGATATTCAAAAAATTGTTAATATGAATATTATTAAATGCACTAAAAGGAGAAAGAGTAGGAACTTTATAGGAACTTCGAGAAAATTGTAATTCTGAATTTTTAACTATAAGTTTATTTAATCGTTTTAAAACTTTTTTATTTAACAATTATTCTCAACAAATAATAAATATATTTATAAAAATATAAAAGAACAATATTTAAAGGTTCAAAAGTTTCGCACTTTTTTCCTCAGGAAGTTAAGAATTCAGCAGGAAAATGAGCTCAACTTTCTTTATGTTTTATTACTAATTATTGCTCAAGAATGAGACGTCGTACAACGAGTCAATAAATGTGTTTCAAAGCAAAGCCATTAATTTTAATAAGGAAACTATTCTTTTTCCATGCCATTCTTTTGTGTGCTCTTCCTTTTTGTTTCTTCACAAAAGGAAGAACAGAACAAAAACAGAAAAGAAGTTTGAAAGGAAAACTAGGAAGAGTATAAGTTCTTAAAAGAAGTTCAAACTTTAAGCCATTTACAAACGGCGGGCTTTGAGACGAAGACATAGAGTAAAATATTTGTATTTGTTACAATGACCTGAGGTTTCATAGATCAGTTTGGAAAGCAGAAGAGTCATCCAGTAAAGGAGTAAAACTGTGGAAAAAAGGTTGTTTTTCAGCCATTTGTAATGTTTTTTGCTTAAGATTTTTTCCCCTTCCTTGAGGGATAGATTTTTTCTCTTTTTTTTCCTAGTTTCAAATTTCGGTTTTATGTAAACAAGATAATTCTGGGAATAAAAGTGTTCTTGTAAATAAGTCAGTTGTTTGGCAGGTTTTACTAGATGAAGTATTAATTTCTGACAGTTGAGAATGTAAAGAAAGTGAATCCTATAGTATTCTAATGTTCTCTCTCGTTAACCCTTTCAAGTTCACTACATGTTTCATTTTTCACTACATGTTTCGTTTGTGAAAATTGCTTTCACAGTGAAACCAATGAACGGTAAAGGGCTATTTCCCCCGAATAAGTTATCATCGAAATGCTATTTAAATTATGTATTTAATTTATAAATATACGGTAGTACTCAGGATATTCTACCTTCATAAAATTGAATATTTCTTTCGAAGAAAAATTTAAAAAATATCTGTTTGTGCAAGAACCCTTATCATTTTGTTTCTCTTAGAGATCAAACGCAATTTATCTCTTGAAATGCCAATATATTTGTGAATACTAACGGTATTGAATTGGAATTTTTATATAAGTTTCCCTATATATCTGGCTCTTAAGTTATGGAAGAAAAATTAAGTTACGCTTTGCCCATGCGCAGTAAAAAAATGCTCAATGTGTGGTTTCATTGCGAAACCAACGAACGCGAAAGGGTTAAATCGCAAGAATTTATTTTATTAAATTAATTCCTTTACTGTGTATTCTTGAAGTAAGATGATTTAAGCATTTTTATAGCATATTTCTGAAATTATTTTTAAAAAAAATCCGAAATAGAAAAGAAAATATTCTTGCCTACTCTTTAGCCAAGAATCAAGGTAGAGCTTCTTAGTACTTGCAATTATTCTTATTTTTAATGTGGCCATTCGAAAGTTAACCCTTTACACCCGGAAAACATGCATAAAATCTCGCTCACAGAATGCATGTTGTTGAAATATCGAAATCATACTTCCTACTAAATACTTTGTAGAATAGCAATTATGCAATTTTACGAATATGTAGATAACCAAATCAAATTACAGGATGGTCATAAATTATTGTACCCATTTCAAAAATTAATGAAACACCCTATAATGTATCAACTTCGTTTTTTTAATGAGAGAGTAGCTCAAAAAGTCTTTTTAGATACACAATGCTCCGTTTCGCAATCCAACGCAAAGTGTCAAAATGGCTACCGTGTAGCAGAAGGCACGTCTGGTACTTCTCTGGATCCACGAAAGCAAATCAATTGTAACAGTTCAAAGAATTATTCAGTTAGAGTATCTAAGTTGTCAATCTCCAAGTAAGAAATTCATCAAGAGTTGGTATGAGAAATTAAAGGAACATGAAATGTACATCAGTGAGGAAGACTTTCACTCCTTAATTGCTCATACCAACGCTTAATGGAGTTCTTACTTGGAGACCGACAATTTCGATACTCTCTCTCTAAACGAATAATTCTTTGAACTGTTAAAAATTGTTTGTTTTCGGGGAAACAGAGACTTGCCTTCTGCTGCACGGTAGCCATTTTGACACTTGCGTTGGATTGCGCAGATTAACTGCATCGTAACGGCGTGTTACCTATCTGAAAAATCTTTTTGAGGTACTCTCTCATTTTAAAAAAGCAAAGTTTCTGCATCATAGGGATATTTTTATTAATTTTTGAAATGGGTCCAATAATTTAAAACCACCTGAATTTATATTTATAATTGATACTATTAAAACATCAATTCTAAATCATTAGTACTTATTTGATTTCTAATAGTATACTGACATTTTTTTATAATTTCAAGCATCAAGTCATTGATTGCGCATTTAACATAAATTTTATTGGTTGCAGAATAAATCGCATATTAGTTCAATACACATACGAAAACGGAAACTTTAAATTAATATTTGATATTTCCGAAGTATTAATTCTATTTAACACATCAGATTACCAATATTTCCGTCAGAACAAAATTACGCATAGCTTTCTTTACATTCCGAGAGGTGCACAAAAGCGGATCAGATAAAATCTTAAAATAATAAATGCCAATCCTTCAGAATGTCGAGGGGCACATATTTCTTGGAAAAGGAGATTTGTAAGAGTTTTAAAATATGATAAAAAAATTAATTACAATATAATGCCCAAAAGTTCTATTAGATTCAAAATTTCGCATGACTTTCATTTTTAAGTTATTATTTTTAAAAAAAAATATTACTTACAGAGAAGACAAGAACTTCAACAGAATTACAGGCGACACCTGATTATTCATTTTTACTGTTTTTTTTATTTGATAAAGCTATATCTCAAACAAATGGAGAACCAGTATTTGACAGCAGATATTCCTCTAAGAATTAAAACGTTGTCTTACTTTCTCTTTACTTTTAAATATAATGTTATACTTTTTAGGTCAAGAACATATAGATGCATACCTATGCCTTTTATTTCTTATATTCATTAATTTTATTATTCAAGTTAATATATTTGGATGATAAAACGATACGGAAACTTAATTAATATAATCAAAAAGATAATTTTTTGTATTTTCAGATGGTGTTAAAATTATTTTTGTGCTATATTATTTCCGTAAGACAACAAGAAAGAACGTGAAAATTTCCCTTAATTTTTAATTAATTACAGTTTCCAAAAACATATTTGAAGCTCACATTCCCTCCCTCCAAAGTATTTTTGCACACAAACACACACATTCTCCTTTATTATTTGTAGAGATAAATTATTTTCTGAGGCAATATTGTTTCAATTTTCCAGTCTTATTAAAAATTGTTGAATTTTGATTAAAATAAGAGTTTGTTACTTCGTCAAACTTTTAAACATTGATTTGGAATGCAAATTTTATTAATGAAACAAATTTTTTTCTGATCTCACACCTATTAATCATCATTATTTTAGATATTTCCTTGTGTATCAATATACTCCTAGTATGGGGCAGATTGATACTAATCAATTTTTAGAAAAAAAGTGTAATAAGTATTTTATCATGTCATTAATAACCAAAATTCGACTGAAATCCTATATTAGATTAACAAATGTATGAATATAGTGTATTTGTTCTAATTATTTCTGTTGGTAAAATCATTTTTTAGCTTTCTGAAAAAAGTGCATCCATGTCCCCGCATTCCTCCTATTTAAAATGCTCTTGAATGTCTTTCTTGTGGGACAAAATCAAAAATTTTCGAGAAAAATTTCAACGCATGAAAACTTTGTCATGAATTAAATAGTAATCTATTATAACGTGTTATATCTTAAAATTACTTAATATATATATTCGTTTGAGTACCAGTGCCTATGCGCCTTTTCCTCAACCTGAGTGTAAAACGGGACCTTGTGAAAATCTCAGAAATTTAGCTTTAGGACATTTTAATCTGAATATTAAAGATGCCTATAAAGCGTGACATAAATAAAATTTTACTACTGATTTCTAGGGAAAAGCAGAGAGCTTAACGATCTAAACATGGATATTTCCCCTTTTAAATCGGAAATGCAACATGTCAAATATCTCCCGCTGGTATATTACCCAAATTTTGGACTCCGAATAGTTTTCTATGAAGAATATTTTTATGACATCAAAAAAGTTGTTGTCATTGCAAATTTTGAAATTAACGCAATACTAAATATGAGACAGCCCCTCATAAAATATTTGGACACAAAATATTTTAGCAGATGTTATCCCTTTTAAAATGGTATTTTATTTCCCATACATGATGAACGACGGCAAAATCATGCTGGGTGTTTCTTTCTGCTGTTATATATTTTTACTAGAACTGAATTACTGAACTTAGTATAAAATTCATTTTGACATTTCTTCTGGAACTCCAGCGGAGTCTGTCGCTTTAAAGTAGCAATTTGCTTTATATTTTAACTGTCCTTTTAAAGAAAGAAAATCTCATAAACAGGTATACAAAGCCTCTTTGACGAAAACGAAAAAATAATCTTCGCTAAATAAATGAAAAAGGCTTACAATACCTTTCCAAAATGAGAAACACTACAAGAACACTTGGACTCTTAACATTAAGAAAACCAGAAGAAAAGTAGAAAAAAAATTAATGGCCACCCATTTGAATTACGAGGTTTTAAGAAATAGGGAAATCAATTGCACATCTTTCCCAGAAACAACTTCAAAGATCAAAAGGAGAGCAGAAAAAGTAACAACGAAGGAGGTAATTAGTCTGAAGAAATGCATGAGAGGCAGAAATGAGAGAGTTGGTTTGCTCACCTTTTGCACGTCTTTGATTATGGTGCATTGGTCTTTTATGTTGTCATCATGGTTATAAAAGTTTTCGTTGTAAATTATCGAAATAAAAATGCAAGTTTTAGAACTTGTTTCTTTGTTGTCTTTTTCTTAAATTACACTGGATTTGCCCACACTTTTATAGTATTTTATTCTTTTTATCCTTACAAATATTATGAAGTTTTCTTGTATTTTAAACTGTGTTTTCATGAAAAAATACCCATTGGCCTATTAAAAGGTAAATCGCGATTAATTTGGGTATACAAAATCACTGAATTACTACGAATCGTAATAGTGTTAAATCGATATTTTTTAAAAACTGAAATAGATTAGAACTTACAGATATGTATTGCAACCTTAAATTAAAGAACGTCTGTTAAATAATCACAGTTTATGATTTTGTGAGAACTATTTTAATTAATTTTTAATTATTCAAAGGAAATGAATATTAATACTTGGATTAGATATGTATTGCAGTGGAGTATGATGTGTAATGACGTATACAAAGTTGAAAGCTTTAATTTACATTTAAATTAATTGCAAGCTTATATTGTGATAATTTTAATAAATGTCTTAAGAGAATTTCATCATCAATGGCAATATTTACAAATTAAATTTAAGAAATGTGAAACTAATATCTAATTAATGAAGTTTTAAAAATTTAATAACGTAAATAAAATATGAGACGTATTTTTATATTCAATATTCACAATTTCTTTTTCATCGTTTATTTGGTTCAGAGATCGAAAGATTTGGGGGAAAGGACTTTGTGCAGCATATACTTACAAAATAGGTTTTACCTTTAGGGCACTTAAATATGTGCTGAAAAGGATTTTTCTTTGACTTCGAATACAAAGTTTTACCCTCACTAAAATCTTTTACATAAGTTTTATAAGAATCTAATTATTCCCTTAGGGCTGTTAAGCTGACGTGCAATATGTATTACATATGCATAATTAGAATACTGTATTCAAAAAGCTTCATCGAACGGACCAAACATATATGGCAGAAAGTCTTCATTAAATAAACCTTCCAAATGATAAAAAAAAGTTATTACCGTTTTTCTCCGCTAAAAAATCCTCCTCTTTTGGCAAGAAAAAAAAAGCTGCTCATTATGAGATTTTAATTTTTAGAGACAGATATTGCTTGTGCCTCCCCCGTGAGCTTCAGTTGCAACTCTTATTAAAAAATGTAAATAAATAATTCATTAACAAGGAGCAGCCAATCCACGATGGTGTGGGAGTACCAAAAAACAAAGATATCGCTTTCTGTCTCTTTGGCGGCAGAAGAATTTGACTGAAGAATGTCCTCTTTTTGGTTTGCCCAAACATTGGAAAATAGTGGCTGGCTTATTTTTCTAAAGGCATTTTTAGCTAAGTGTGAAAGTATTGCTTTTAAAATGCCAAAGTAGTGTAATTTGTTTCAAAAATTTGATATTATAGTTTTAGTCTCTTTAAAATTATATTCTGAAATAAATTAATTAGATCAATAGGTGGCAACCAGCCTTTATTAATGTGGTTCTATTTTTTTTCTTTGTATGCTGGATTTACTTTTAGTTTTAAGATTGCAAAACGAGTCTTTTGGACTAAAACTTGCAATTTTGAACTGAGATCGAAACCTCAATAAGTACCCTACCCCAGCTTTCAATAAGTACTACCCCAGCTTTCATTACATAATAATATGAGGACGATTAACTCCCTTGATTGACTGGACTTGTTAATTTTCAGCAAGCCAACAAAATGCTGAAAATCTTGAATGGAATCGGGCTTCGAACCGGACAGCCACGCATTCCATATCCAGTGATCGATCACAGGACCATCTTTTGTGAGTCCAATAAAGTAAGGACTTCGTCTTTAGCTTCTTTGGCGACAAACAGTCTCAACCAAACAAATTCATCTACGGTTTACTTGGATCCTGGATAAATATTTTTTTCTACATTTAAATTTGTTTTTTAAGTAAGGCGTTTTCTGCCAAATATGAATTCCTTAACGCCTTTCAAACAGCAACCAGCTTACAGTGTATGGTAAAAAATCAAAATATACTTCGTCTTTCACTTTCTAAAAACATTTGGGACTTTCTGTATTTTTGGGGGACTTTCGTGCATCTTTAAGGGTACCTTTCGCATGTTCACCATCATTAGAGGCGATGAATTTATTTAAAACACATAACAAGTTAACCAGTTTTCAAAATATCGTTGAAATTGAATCGATAAATTCAAAATGTCATCAATAATTTCTTACCTAAAAGTGGTGGCAACCAATCCACATTGGCTTCTGTATGGGAGTCCAAGAAAACAAGAACATCGCCTTTAGCTGCTTTGGCGCCTAAAAGTCTTGCTCGAATGAGGCCTTCTCTTTTGTTTGCACGAACAACACGAACATTGGAGAAATGCTGTCTGACATATTGTTCTAATGGTGTTTTCAGCTGAGCTGAAAAAGAGAAAAAAGTGATGCTTAGTTTTACGAGTTTCTGGTATTGGTTTTGCTGAATGGGCTCCTGTCACGTAATATCTTCAAGATCCACTCATGGAAAATATCTTCCGGTAGGTAATATGCCCATTTATTCAAAATTCCGCAAATGCAAGCATACACATAAAGCATTAGAAACAGCGAACTTGTGTTTTAGCTGTTTCATAAGAAACGAAATATGCCTATTTTTTATATCTCCTTTTCTAAATTTCTCCTTAAAACACGAGATGGACAAAAATTACTGCATATAACCAATTAAAATTATGTCTTTCTTACTTTAGGCGTTAACTTTTAATCATTAATGCAAAATATAAAGGATATTTTGAAAATGGCTTTGATTTAATAAATCAAAAAAATAGCTGATGATTTGCTAAATGAAAACTGCTTTCGATAATAAAAAATCATTAGGGTTTCCTACCATTATACATCATTCATTTTCTTTTAGAAAAAATATCTGATTAATAAATTGCGAATGTTCTTTTTACGGAGTGTGACTTTTAATTGAAGAATTTGTAATATTTAAAACAGTTTTTTGATAACAAAAGACTAAGAAATGCAGCTAATTAAAACCCAATAAAACATCATTTTCAATTAGCGCATGTTAATCTCTATAAAATGATTCTTTTAGGCTTTGTTTTCATAAAAGTTCTTTAAACAGGGATTACTTCGATATTCTTCAAATTTAGAAGACTTTTTATAAGCAAACAAAATCCTCTAAGTAATTTCATTGATTTTAAATCCGTTTTTGCATTTGTAGTCATTATTTCGTTAATGAAAGAAAGAAATCGATTTTAAACAAATCAATAAACATCTTCAACCTAGTCGGGCATAATTTTTTATTTAATTTTCTAGAGTTTATTGCTATTACATTTTGAAGTCATCTGAAATCTAGGGCCAACATTGTTATTCACTTAATCTTTTAGTCTTCAGAGGATTTTCTTCGATTTTCTCCATATTCAAAGCACTGTATTTATTTTCTGTGTCTTAAAATTACATTTAAATAGGAAAAATTAAAGGGAAATTCTTTACATTTTGTTCTTTTGAACTTTTAAAAGAAGAATTCGTTATATTTTATTTGTGCAGCAGCAAAATAACTCTTACACCGTAAAAAATGAAAATGTTTTAATTTCTGGCTGAAAACATAAAAGTAATAGATTTTCCTAGCATCTAAGGATTTTTATTTAACGAGACTTCCGTATGAAGGATTAATTATTTTTTATTTCATATAAGCTATGGCTTTGTGCAAAACTGAATAGATTTCATGAAAAAAACATTGGTTGTTAAGCTAATTTAATTTTTAACTTTACTTGAAGAATCTTGACTGTCTAAAACTTTAATTAGGTTGTTTCTATCCACATATTAAAACAACTCCTTATGGGCTTTGTTCCTGCATTTTTCTTATAGGATATAAAGTACAAAAAATGCTCCGTGAATTTTAATTTTAAATAAGATACGCACTTTTGAAGAAAATTGTACTTTCTTCAAACATAAAACTTTTTTCACTGCCTATAAAAATGCTCTGTTGCATTTCAAATCATTAATACATAAGTTACATGTCAAAATTTAAGAATAAGGAATTGGTGGGCTGAAAATTAGTAGAATTTCATGCACTCTGTAAAACTCATCAGATTATTTTCTTTCTTTTCGATAGAACAAATAGTTATCTCTTTTTCTTCTATCTTCCAGCGAATCATTATTTTGATCGTCTCTTTAACACTAATCTTATGGATTAATTGAGCCATCTATTTCAAGGAAATCTGGTCATACAAATCCTAGAAAAGTGAGGTCTACAGAAGAAAGTCGGACCGTTGATCTCTGGAACCATTAAGCTTCTTATCTCTATTTTAGCCAATTCGTGATTCTTGTTTCTCTTACAATTCGCTGTGCCGGTTTTGTGCAATGATTTAACTACTCAGAGTTTTTTTCGTCTTATCGTTGGTTGCATTGTGAGTAAAGAAGTTTCATTACAGTATTGCGAGTAAATTAACTGTCTAGTTATTATGCTTAGATAAGGCAAAGAGTTATATTTCTTTGATTGCTGGATTTAGGAGAAATGCTTGATTTGAAAGAAAAGATGTTCTAGAAGTTAACTTCTAACCTTATAGAATTGAATGAGAGAAAAAGACTGAGGAATTTGTATACATCAAGTAGTAATCTTCGATTACGTAATAAAAATTAAAAGAAACTTTTATTATATAATGCACGCTTTTCAATTTCGAGTAATTGTTAAATAAATGCGTTGAATATTATTAATATTACAAATCTAAAAAAAATATTTTTGCTTGGAAATATATAAAAACTAATCTAAACGGTCTTACGGTAAAGCTCGATTTAAGCAAACTGTGATTATATATTTAAGCATCTATAACAATACATCCCATCTTGCCTAAGCATTCGGGTTCCTCAATGACCGGATAGCCTCGATGATAACATGGGTACTGTGGTTAGTTACAAAATGGCCATCTACTAACAATAATATTGTGTTCTACCATATGACTGTACTTTCGCCATATGTTTCTCGCAGCATGGCCAAATTTGGATGTTACGCCAATAACCCCCAAAACAATGAATCATCAAGGAAGTACGTCCCATCATCGGGAATGTGACCAACACAACCATTATTGTACCTTCCAGGAAAGCGAGAACCTGCTTACTTCTTCGGCGGCTTCTCATCCCCATAATTTAAGTGCCTTGGGGAGATTGTATTTTTATTTAACCACAAAGAAGAAACTACGCCCTGCCGTACCGCCCAGAGTGAACTGAATTACCCAGCCGTCGCCATTATCAAATTCGGGTTCTGTGACCGAAGCATAACAAACCCCATTACGAGCACCCCATGTGACTCTCCCTCGGTCAGAGGAACAATCAATCATTAATGATGGGCCCATAAGAGAAACACCACCATTGTTGTAACCATCAGGGAAGCGAGAACCTGCCTACCTATGCACTGGTGTGCAAAAAATTAAGGACAGTTTCGTAAAATGAGAGAAATTTGCAATTTATACGAAAACTATGGTACGAAATAAGTTGTGGAGAATCGCGTAAGATACAATCGAACATCTTACACATTTTACACTGGAAATTCAGACACTAGGACATTTAGGAAACCAACCGGAAATTGATGAAGACGCAAGTGGATTTCGGCTCACCTCGTTTCACAGGAAGCTCAAAATCATTTGCAACTTCCATTAATAGTTTTGTTTGCTATGCACATTTCTTCTTTGCATTTTCGTAAAAATAGCATGTATATTTCAGAAGATATAAAGGTTCCTTTAAAAAGACCCAAATTTTCTCGCATGTTTTTTGCTTATAACATGTCGTGTTCAAATTATACGAAACATACAGAAAACTCGTCAATAAGTTACAGAAGTATTGTATGAAAATTTGAATATTTGTGCCAAATAATTTTTACTGCGCATGTGCGAGTTGTAGAGTAATCTTTCCTTTATAACTTCAAAGCCAATTACATAGAGCAACATATATAAAAATTCAAGTTTAATCCTTTTGAAATTCAGAAGATGTCAGCATTTTAGAGGGGAATTTAAATTTCTCTTTGATAGAAGCGAAATTATGAGGGTTTCTTCACAAATTGATAATTTCCAAACTTGAATCTTCGAACAGTAAAATTGAATTTTAGAAAGGTGAATATCCTGAGTACCCATGTATACTTAAAAATAAAATACATTTTTTTAAAATTACATTTCGTCGATAAGTATTCAAAGATTCAAGTTTAAAAAATATCAGTTTGCGCAAGAACCCCCATCATTTAGCTTCTTTTAAAGATAAATTGAAATTCATCTCATTGAAATGCTAACATCTTTCTGAATTTTAGCGGTATTCATCTGTAATTTTTATATAAGCTGCTCTATATATTTGGACTTGAATTTATTAAAGAAAAGTTACGCTATGTCTCTCACACGCGCAATATTTCCTTAATGTTCAACTTATTTACTTCAAATTTTAATTCAATGCTTCTGTAACATATTGTCAAGTGCTTAGCAAGTTTCGTATAATTTGGGTGAAAACTTTGCTTGTTATGGGCAAGAAATGCTGGAAAACATGGGATTTTTTAAAGAAACCTTTATATCTTCTCAAATATCCATGCTCTGTTTACGAAAATGCATGTAAGCAAAGTGAATAACAAACATTAATGAAAGTTTCAGATCATTATCAGCTTTTGTGAAACGGGGTGAGCCAAAATTCCTTTTCGTCTTCATCAATTTCTGGTTGTTTCCCTAAATACCCTCTTGAGTGAATCTCCAGCATAATATGTGTACGATACTCGATTGTATGTTACACTATTCTCCACAAATAATTTCGAATCATAGTTTTCGTGTTAATTGCAGATCTCTCGCATTTTACGAAACGGGCCTTAATTTTTGAACACCAGTTATGTTAGCTTTTCTTCCCCATATATGAGGTCTCACTCGGGAGGATTATTGTACTTTTAAGAACGATCGTTCGAAATGCTAATATATCCAAAATATCCATTTGAATATCGTAAATATAGGTTATTCATGTGACGAAAACTCATACAATTAAACCTAACATAGATTTATGGATAAGCATAAATAGTATATTGTTTGATACAGTTTTAAAAACTGCAGATTTGACCCTTTCGTTTCATCCATTGGCATCTTTGTGTACCATGTGCAAACTTTCTATGCTTTACACATTCTTGTAGACTGTTCACGCTCCAGCACCAAATATTTTCTCAGATGCCCTATCCTCTCTAAATTGATTTGCTCTCCAAAATTTTTCATGCTAATCATTTTAGTTTCCTTAAGAGCATAAGATTTTATCACCGCATTTGGGTGCATAGTTTTTATTCCTGGAAACTGAATTGTTTTCAAGTATACCTACTAACCAAGTTAGTGTCATTATTTCCAAAAAAATGTTTCGTCGTTTTATTTCCCTTTTCGCGCTGTATTTTTACTTTATACTGGTTTCATTCTTAAGTATAGTTACATATCCAGGCTTTTTGGATTGAATTATTACAGTTTAACTGATTTTTTTAACACTGAGTTTGGTGCAGCATAGCTAAAAATGGTTTTGTGCTATATAAATCAAAGAAAACAAAACCTATTCATACGATGAATATTAACATTTGGGAAACATACAAAATATAGTATAAATTTATCAGAAACTTTTTCAGATAGAGGCATTGTAATATTGTTTTATGAATGGAATTCAATTCTACCCTACTTCAATGGTAAAGAGACCACTTATTGTAGACAAACTTGAGAGTTTTCACTTTCGTCTATATGAATACTTCCTTTATAACTTCTTGCGGTTCTAATTATTAATAGATTAAATAATTTAAATTTAAATTTAGGTATAATGCGTCCTGCTACAACCTCATGTAACGAAACGTGAATATTCTTCTAGCTCTTCAATGCAGTAAGAACTATTATTAGTTCCTCTATTGAAGATATTAGATAATTAGATTACTTTGTTAGATATTAGACTACTTCAATTTGATAATGTGTTTCATTTCATGTAAAACATTTAGGAAATTCGCTCATGAGCTAACATAAAATTCAATATTATAAAAACAAAACAAAAATTTCTTCCTCAGCTAAAAATAGTTTTGAATTTATATTAACTAACGATTTTAATTCCTTTATGTAAGTCTTCTTAAATTTTTGCGTGCAATAGTTTACTAATTAATAACGGTACAACACAAAGTATAATTAGCAAGCATTTGAAATATTTTCAATTTAATGCTATCAGTTTTCTATGAATAAATAATAATATGTCCGTAATTATAAATGGGCATCCTTATTTTGCGAATGCATGAAATCAAATGCAATGATACGTAATGGAAATGAAAGCAAATATTTTATTTTAATTGAGAAATATGACAAAACATGAGCGTGATAATCATCTGCTTTGGGTGATTCGTATTCTTACAAATACAGCAAAATGTTTCATGATCTTCAAATTATAAATGAGTAGTTGATTAATTTCGGGTTCGAAGTGCAGTCTTTTGCAATTCGTGAAAAGTAAACACATTTTCTAGAAGTAAAACAAATTAATCTTTTAAGCAAGCATGCTTTTGTGTAAGAATGATAATGAATGCTCCTTTGCAATATTGGCCAAGTAATTTGCTTTACTTATTTGCTGTAATAATTCTCCCGATGCTGCTTATTTGAGAATTACACTGCTAGAATATTTACTTTGACAATTCATTTTCGAAAGAAAATATTTTCCTAGTACAATATTTGAATGTTAATCTTAACATGGTAAAACAAAATTATCTATTCTTAGAAGAATCAGGACTTTTCGAAGATGCAGTGCATGGCGGTATCTAAAACTTGCATTAAAATATTAATTACATAATTTTCTTATACAGTAAGTACAATTTTTTTAATAATAGCTTGTATTTGCTATAAACAAAATAGCTTTGTTATTTTCTCAGGAGCTAAGAGACGCTTACAAATATGTCAAGATTAAAATATTTATTCTTTAGCCTTGAATTTGTTTTTCTACAATTTATAACATTAAATAAGAGAAACAACCATTTCATATAATTAAAAAATCCACGCAGTTTTATTTTCCAATATTATAGTAAAATTCACGAAATATTTTTTTGATGTAACAACAAAATATATACCTTATCATTATAACTATAATGTCTTTCTGTTATCATTTCTGAACTGTTAAAGACTGAAATTGTCAATTGGCGAAAATTTTTTGATTCAAAAATATATCATTATTATAAAAAACATTTTGTCTAGATTTCATAAGTATATACGAATTTTATGAAAGAGAATCGTTGCAACTAGGAAATGCTTCTATTAGAATGAATTTTAAGCCGAGAAATTTATTACTACTATTTTTATATCATTTACTTAGATATACATTCTGACAAATACCATTATAAACACTAATCATTTAGAATTTTCAACTCTAGTTTCTTTGTCAATTTTTTAAAAAATATCTGCCCTTCCTGCTTTACAATTGCTAAGGAGCTTTCTTTCGTTTTTGGAAAGACATAAAAGATGAAATCTTCGAAGATATGAACGAAACAAACTAGAAAAATGAACACTTTACTGTAGAAGGGCTGACTGTGAAATTCCAATATTCATAAATTGACGGAGCATTTTAAATATAGAAAATCGAACCTCCGAATTTCGAAGAAAGAAATTTATTGATGCCTATTGATTGATGTGGTAAGTCTTTCCTTTTCTATGATGGCAAAAACTTTTGCAATGCTTGCATTTTTGAAGGTTACATCATAGCTGTATTATTAGAGCTTTAATTAAAAACTCAATCAGGAATATCATCTCAGAAAATTTTCGTTTGATGTAAGATTTAATACAAATTCTTGTGTTTGTATGCTAATTGATAGATAAATATTCACCCTGCTGCACGTGAGTGGGTTAATAGAAAAAAATAAATATTTATAAGTTTGTTAAGTAAAATTCCTTAATTAGTCAAATTTAAAATTTATATTGCTTCCTACTAACTGTATCGTGTTATTCACTTTGTTCAGAGTGCGTGTGATTGATGAAAAATATAACAAAACTCGTCTCTGAATCTGTCAGAAGAACTGAGATGCTTAACCTATCTGCTGAGGTACAGAAGGTAAAAAGTGCTCTCCATAATGAAATAACTATAACGTTAAGTAGAATAGCTTGTCTCCGAAAACATAAAGTTTAAATACAATGCTGTGATATGAATGCTGGGAATAAGTCTTATTATGTATTGGGTTGTTCGGAAAGTCTCGGCTGATTTTGGTGGTAAATAGCAATTAAAGTAAAAGAATTTTTTGTGCTAATGAAGTTTATTCAATGATATATGCTCCATTTTATCTGATAACGATTTAACATTTTTAGGAAGTCTCATTACCCCACTCTCAAAGAACGTCCTTGATTTACTGCTGAAAAGCTGCTGAAGGTGCTCTTTGCAGTTGCCATGCCAAAACAATATGGAGAGTGAACTAAGATATCTCAACCAAGATCCAACAGTTTCCTCCCAGATAGTTTGCAGCAAAGTTGAAGCAATCTTGCTATGCAAATGTGAAAGCTTGCAGCAAGTTTGACACGTCAAGAGCGCAAGCTTGAAACAAATTAACGCAAACGAGTTAGTCACCACGCATCAAACTTGTCACATTAAACTCATTGCAAATTATGGCAAAAACAGAGAATGCAGACAAAACTAGGATTTGATCCCCCGAGAACCTTCTTCATAGCCAGTCGCCTTAGCCACTCAGCCAACTGGACTCTTAGAGGAGAATAGATCGTGTACATGTTTTCTTGATTTAATTAATTTTTTAAATTTTGAGTTGAGAATATGATTTGAAAACAAAGAGAGAGCGATTTTCGCTAATAACTACGTTTTGCTAGTAGAATAAATTACAAAATTAGGGTACAAAAGTAATTACTTTTAAAGTGAGACAAAATGTAAGTTATTATTTTTCAACAAACATTGACTGTTTTTTAGGTTTAATTTTGTTTATGAACGTTAACATTTCAACATTAAACAAAAAGCGATATGTTTTCTTTAAAGCGCTAGTTCTATATTTAGTTAAGAGATGGAGAATTTTTTAGACCTAGTTCGATTTTTATAAATTATCATTGATTTAGTGAATTAATAAAAAGAAGGACGGTCTAGGAGATGCTATTAAAAATCGGATGTTTTTTTTAAAACAGGGACAAAGATAAAAACCAGATATATGCAAATGTATCCAGGTCGTGGTGTGTATGTGTGCTATGTCAACTTTGCAGCAAACTTGTTTTGCAATTGTGGTGTGAAGTTTGTCATAACAACTTCACAGCAAACTTGTTTTGCAAGTGGGTTGGCCGATTACGCTTTGTTACTTTGCAGGAAGTTTGCTGCAAAGTTGCCGCATCAAGTTTGTCATGACAAGCTAATATCAAGAAAAATCACACTTGCTGCAAGTGTGCTTGCTATCTGGAGAGCTAACTGATTCATAACTTACTAAACATCAAAATAGAGCATCTTATTTCACTCAACACATCATGCTGCATCGACATCACAAAAAAAGTGAGAGAGTGGTACAGTAAAAGCAAGTAGAGCTTATATACCTGCTGTGAAGTAAAATACGTCATAGACAGCTGACGTAGTAATAATCAACTGCTTCCAATAGGTACACTGAAGCCAAGATAAAACTGTTTTTTATCACGTGACTGGTAGACTCCGGCGATCCGTCCCTACTGAACTTTCATTGTTATTCTACGGGAATCCTTCTTAAAGAGCTGCCGTAATTTATAAAAAATGGTCTAAGTCTGCTGTGCTTTTGTATCTAACGATAAATTCATCAAAGGAGGGCCAACAACATTTCATTGCTAAGTAAATTTTATTATTTTTGTATATCTTTTCATATTATTTTAACTTTAAGATCAATTTAAATAAAAATTGGCGCGCATTTTGGCGACGTCAGTTTTAGTTACTCATGTAAATGATTTCACCACGAAATGAAATAAAAATTAAATAGTAAAATATAAACTCTTGATTAAATCTTTGTCTAATATTTTGGAAAAAATAATTCACAGATATAAACGTTATTCTTTTTAATTTTGTGGTACGCGCGAAAATTTTAATAACGAACTCAAAAATGATTTCTTTTTATTTAGATACAGTTCATTTGCTCAGTTTGATAATTTTTTAATTTTAACTTTCAGCTTCCCAAAAAATGAAACTCGCCGAAATTGTGGGAGAGTTAATTGAAAAGGTAGAACTTCAAAGCAACAGATTACACTCGAATATGTTCGAAGCATTTTAGTGAAGGTTGTTTCGAGAAACAAAAGTATCAAAAATAATTTACACCCAGTTTAATATTATGTTAATAAAACAAAAAAAAATTAAATGAGTCTCTCCTGTATATGACAAACTGGGAATCAAAAGTATTTTGCAGTTTAAACTAATATTTTAAATAAAATTGCTAATTATTTCATTGTATATTTAGAGAGTTATTATTTAATTAAATGAAACTTTTCGTGAATGAAGTTTTCAATTAGAAATATTTTAGTTTAAGTGCTGTCGTTGATGAACACTTTCGTCTGTCGAGCCATATAATGCTGAATCAAAATGAAAAAGTTAGAATATAGGATAACTTATTATTCTACAGTTAAAATTAGATCTCAAATTCATTTGATGTTTCAAATGATATTATTAAAACAAGAGCTATTTTCATTGTTAACCTTTTGTTATAATCTACTTGATGCAACAAGAATTAGCAGAAATATATAAACACAGTGGCGGCGGCTGAGTTGAAAAAGTAGGGGGTGGGGGCAAAAAATTTATTGACATCCAAAAGTTACCCCGGAGTATAGAGGTAGGCAAGAAAATCTAAAAATTTAGCTAGAAGCTTAGCTAACTTTTCCGGACACTATTGCTTTTTAAAAATCTATAATTTTAGTCAGCTAAAATGAAATAAAAAGTTAATTTTTCCACCAAAAAGTAGGGGGGGGACGCCGCCACTGTATTAACATATTTCTATCAATCAGAAATATATTAAGAAACCTTTTCATCGACCCAATATTACCAAATGGTACTTAATTTAAAGTACTGAAATCAGTTTAGTTCAGGAAACATTTGGTACGGTGTCAATATAATAGTAAAAAGGCAAACTGTATCTCCTTCTTATTAAATTTGAACTTATCTTTAAAAAATTAAACGTAACTTCTAAAGGAACTAAAATACTGAAATAATAAGTTAATACATTTCACGAGTGATATATTCAAAACAAATATTATTTTCAGCCAGTAGCATAGCAATTTAAAATTGTAATAACAGAAAATATAACCAAACAAACATTTTATGAAAGAATTAGGTACGAGAATTAAAATTCAAAGGCAAACTCCATTTCCGCCCGGAAAAACAGAAAGAAATACAACGCAAATACGTATATATGTATTGAAAAGTTGCTTAAATATATTCGCAAACGGGAAATTAACGCATGTCATCTGACTTTTTCGTCGCGTGAATGGAATCCAATATGAAAATCAATTCTATAGGCAACGCGCCGAGGAAACACTCTTTTTCATAACGCTCTACATTCGGAACCAGTCACGTGGGTGATACTGGCCTACTCGCAAACTGCAGGATGCGCATTCCATAGGATAGTAGTTCTATGGTTTAAATATGCATGTTTTTACTTCAGATGTGACGCAAAATCATGAAAATGAGTGTACGTGAAACCACGCTTTCGGAAACAGAAGAAAGTTGAGCAAATACAGTGGGAATTTGAAAGCTTGTATCAGCATTTCTGTTCAGTACAGTTTTTCTAGTTTCTTTGACTACTGCAGTTCAGGAAATTTATCTATGTCTTGATCAATCTATTCAATAACATGTCTTGAAAGCAGCTGAAGTTTTTTAAGTTTGTTAAATTACGTCAAAGTATATTGACACTTAAATCGTTAAAGATTTCATGCGGAAACACCTTTCAAAGCAAATAAATCAGCATACGGTTTATTAGCAGAATGTTTCATTGCATATTCTTAATATTTTGGAAGTAATAAGGTTTCTTGTGTAGGTCACTACACGAAAAAATGTTTCTTTCATAATAGATTTAAAGTCGCCACTTTTTGAATATTATAAAAATGCATAAAGTTACAACAACGTTTTATTATACTGTTTTGGGATTAATTTTTTTCTTATCCTGCTTAAGATGTATTAGATGAGATTTTTTTATTCATCTTGCATAAAATTAGCAATTATCTTCAGCACTCTAGAATTAAAAAAATTCGTAAATTGGTATAAAATACAGTATGTATATATATATATTGAAATTACAGATTATTTGTCTTGTTTTAAAAATATTTCAATGAAAGATCTTACATGATATAGCAATGCAAAACTTAAAATTTGAACTGAATTTCTTAGTGAGAAATTCAGAATAATTGCGGCCAGCTAATTATCGTTTCATTAAAATAAAATTATAATTCTTTGAGGTAAAATAATTTCTTTCTTATTTTCCTGAGTGACGTGAGTTTAAACGTGAGTTCTTTTCATTTTCTTTGGATCTATTATTTAATTTTAATGTTTTTTGGATTGTTACGCTCACATTTACTTTGATGGCAGAATGAAGATTTACTAAAGAGTAAATCTTCGTTCTTATGTTCTGTTCTTTGTTAATGATGATAAAAAAAAGTTTTCAGACATTTATAATTACTGAGCTGCTTTAGTTGGGACCTTCTATTTTATTCAAAGGTTATATTTAGAATAATTAGAAGTTTCATGATCGGAAGATACATACTGGTAAGGCATTTCACCTGTACCATCAGCTAGGTGAACGCCACAACTTTTCTAAAAATCATGAATGTATTAATTTTTAATGATTTATTTTATTCTCAGCATAATCGTTTTATTTTTTCTTAATGTATTGTTGTCAACTGATAGAATTTAAGTAAGTTTGCCTTCTAATCTTATACCGGAAGTTTACATTTTATTGGTTATTTTTTTTATAAATCATCAATTGTAAGTCACAGATCAAATTTCATTCTTAGAAACCTTCTTCTTAATTGTTTTAATCAGAAGTGTGCAAAAAGTTTAATAATATTTTATCAAATGCTTGATTGAATGATTGATTTGCTAGATAAATGTCCCATTCTGAAACTACGCGAGTGCTGTTTGGGGGCGGATTTCTTAATTATGAAACTTGAATTGATAACATGGACGCTCCGTGAGCTAGAACCCGATTCTGTGAACTTCCACGCTAACCTAATGTGAGGACGTCTGACTCATAACGGCAAAGCATGGAAAAAGTTGCATGAAAAAGAAAGTTTGCTGGCCTAATAAAGAAACTATTCGTATGAAGAGGAGATGACAGCCTATCTAGTTTTTTGATATACATTGATGAATCAAATAAGTTTAGACAGTTAAATATGCTTTATAAAGACGGCAGTACCTTAAAACAAAATGAAACGCTAACAGAAAACCGACCTTTTTTCGTGAGGATTTCCAATCAAATTATTATAGGTTTTGCGTAATAAGAGCATATTGCATGTCATAAATAAAACAAGAATTTTCCATTGAAATGTAATTCTGGAAGATCACGGATTTATGTGATGCCGAAAGTCCTCAGTGTGTATAGCAGTTCACGAACGATCGTATGTAGAAAGGAATTGTGCGTATTTCGAGGTTATCTTCAACATTTAACTAATGATAATTATGAGATTTATCCCCTGACAGGCTGTAAGTGATTACATGATGAGATCGAAAAGAATAATAAAAATTAATAAAAAAATGTTACATCATTTTAATAGTCGATAACTGTGTCAGTTAATAATGAAAATAGTAAAAGAGAAAATATCTTATTTTTTTTTTCGTTTCCTACGTTTATTTTCGCATAAACCTTTCAAACTTTTAAATGTTTATCAGAGACGACCATTTTTACTTTTAATTAATATCTATACGGAATATGTTCAATTTAAAACTTCATACAAATTTCAAAGTTCACAGGCAAATCAAAAGTTTAAATAAAACTTTAGCATCAGTGCTTATTTCCGATTTTTCATATGTGCTTAGTTATTATTGACATCAATCAGAAATCCATAATATATATCTTCTGTTTCTGTGAAAATGGAAAAAATATTGCATTAATTCTTAAAAAATTATATATATTGAATGGTATTTATACAAGTTTTGAATTTATTTGCTAATCTGTAACATAAACTATATTTTGAAGCATATCTGAACTATTATTTAGCTAAATTGGCAGTCTGGAAATATGATTGCATTGATTTTACATTTGTAGCAAATAAACGTTTCCAAAACTCATTTAATACCTATACATACTAACTTTCTGTGTAGAAAAATGGAAAGAGAATTGAAAACTGACATGGCTTAATATATATAGATATGCGCTATTAAATAGTTTATATTTTTTACAAACAAATACGTATAATCGATTTCAACTAAACATTTATCGTTTGAAAGAATTGGTTGTTTTAGAGAATTTTAATTAAATCAAATAAAAAACAGTTGAGACTGAGTAGAAACGATAGCAACTAAATTGAAATAAGTGAAAAATCTATATCGTCATTTACTAACTTTAATGCCAAATAGACTTCAGTAGAATGTGAAAGGTAGTTTAAATGGACAGACAAATCAGAGTTTCGCTTAAATTTTTATGTAATTAAATATTTAATGAAATAGATTTAAACCAATCTGAATTTTCAACGTTAATTCCCATTCAACTTACAAGCCGCAATATAAATATATGAAGCAATAACGCAATCGCATAGAAAGAACTAAATTTATCCATTGAAATATATGATTTTATTCAAAGTTTTATATCCGAAAAAATATATTTCAATTTTATTACTGTTTTTTTTAACTTAAAAATCACCTGTTGAAAATTGGAATTATTTAAACATGTCTTTTTCTGTGAATTTTCTAGTAACAAGTCTTGTTGCAACAGCATAATTTTGTTCCATTAATTTAGGATAAGGCATTTACTTATTCTTTATTCCTCACAATTTACTTACTCAAAAACCTTTATTAAATTAAAGAATATATTCTCTATTTATTTAGTCTTTTTGTGCTTTTGAAAAAATAACATCGTTTTGATGAAGATCATATAGATAAAAAATGAGACGGTATTTACTTTTTCATGCACTTATTAGATTATCATCATGCTGATTCTTTTAATATGCTTATGTCTCTATCAATTTTCTTAATGGTAATACTTTTTGCCTTTATCAGGCCCTATAATTTTTTAAATTGAAATATAAATTGATAAAGAACCCGGTTGCAACAGATTTTGCCAGATATATATGAACTATATTAGCACTGGATAACGCAATTGCATTAAACGATTCGTCGTAATTAAAAGATTCGCTTGATTACGATTTATCTCATAAATATGCTTATTTAAAAGACGAATTATAAAAATGCCTTCATTTGTCCGAGAAATTAGCTTGAAGCTTACTCCGTTACAGAAAAAAAACTCAAAATATAACTAGCAATTACTTATCAAACGTTCAATTTTAATAACACACGCGAGAACCATTCATTCCTGTTGCTTTTCAAAAGGCAGAATCGGTTTTGGGGGGATTGGTTGGAGGGTTTATTACTCAGAATGCGAAATTTTGATTAACAAGAAGAGGGTTTACATTTTTTCTAGTTAGGGCAGTTTTTTATTCTGAGTTTTAATCATTGGATGCTAGAGGCGAATAAACATTACAAACACGACTAATACAAAACATTTCACGTAAAATCTATTACTAAAAGGTGTTGCATTTTTTATTAACCTCTTAATTTTAATGAAATAATAAATGCTAATATCCCGAAGGCCTTCCTGAGATGATTAATGACGAAAACTTCGATGAAAAATATGTAACAACCATTTTTTGAATAATCGATTAAAGTGGCAGATAGGTTGTTATTCTTTCAGAGAGAACTTTTGTTTAGATTAATAATAAGTAATGCCTCCTGGCATTATTGTTTTTATTTGTAAAATTAACAGCTAGAAGTTCAAGAACAGAAGAAGGTAATTATTTCTCGGCAAAATCTCACTCTCTTTTTGCAACATCTAAGAAAATATGGACGACTTGTCAGCCCCTATTAAGAAAATTAAGTAAACTTTGATGAAACCAAGTTTAAAAGTAAAATTAAAATTTTATAAATAATGTCGAAGAGTTAAGGCAAGATAAAATACTAAAAATCAGCCACCACAGTAAAATTGGATGTGTAATAAAAGAATACAGATATATGTATATTCAAAGAATTTGCTAAGCGATAGCAAAATCTTTAAATAGATATTGGTTGGAAAATATTAAGAGTAACTTTTCACCAAGCGATTAAAAAAATATTTTAATCAAGATATCTTCAAAGGCAATATAGGTGAAAGCATATTTAATAAATTAATCTAATCTTTTTACTGATAAACCTGGCTTTTAGAGACTTATTAGTCTCCATGTTTATACGATTTTGAGTAAAAGACTTGGATCTAAACTTACAATTTGGTTTGGTGACATTTTTTACAGCAAAACTATAATTTGGGGTTAAGTAATTTGCAAGTGCTTAGTTTAGCTTCTGTTAGGTTTTTTTTACTTGGAATTATATACTCTCTTGAGCGTATGTGGTTAATATTTACAAATACAAAGGCCTGCCTTGGCTCAAATGCTATTTCTAAATATCTAAATTTGTATTTTTCCCCTTAAACTACAAAAGATTCTTAGATAGCTTGGTCGCAGCTTTCAAAACAACATGTAGTCTCTAAACAATCAACTCAAATCTATAATTTGTAACCATCGTGGAGATATACTTGATAAGAAATTACATCTGAATAATTTAACATAAATCAGTACATTTTATTAAAAAAAAAGGCAGCACATGGTCGAACACTTTATCTTTTTTTGCTTAACGTCCTGTGCAAACAAATTTCTATTCTTTGTTTTTGACATAACACATCAGAAACGTCAAAAATTATTTAATAGTACTTAAATTTTAGGGCTATATAGAATACCACACTTGACAGCAAAGTTATCTTCAGAGCATAACAATGTCCCCAAAATTAATCATTATCCAGCAAATATACTTGTACACAATGGAGAGGTCACAGTTAAATCAATACTAGAAGTGAATAGTTCTCTGTAAACGCAATGCTTGTGCATTTGTATGGTAAGTGCGAATCGAAGTTAATGTGCCTAATTTTCCACGGATCCATTAAATTCAATCTGAGCAGGAGGCCCCCCCCACCTTCTTTTATTGACAGAGAAAGGTACAAATTCAATTTTATTTGTAAAACAGAATAAAGAGATGGGCTGTGTTACTTTTAGTGATTTTTTTAAACCTGCGGATAAATACTTTAGATCTGTAATTAAGGAGACTTCAAAAGAACCTTTTTTGTGTTGTTTTTTTTCGAGTAAATAAGTAACTTCAAAGGGGTGGATAAATCTGTTTCCAAGTAAACTATCAGGAAGATTGGGAATCATTAATATTTTAGAGGACTCCATTTATTTACTATGCATTGCTCATTTCCTTGACATGAAATATGTTTTACTTATTTAGTTTATACTTTTTTTAGAAGTATTAATGCTAAGTTTCAACGTGTGCCTCTGTTTGGTTACTAGTGCATTGATGAGTAGGGTGAATGCAAGTTAAAACATATAAAATATTCAGAGCAGAATATCTCAATCGGATTTTAGGAAATTTCTTTTAAAAGGGTGTAATCAAAAAGAAATATTTTACATATAACGGCAAAAGATTAGCTTTATCTACGACGAGTGTATATTAAAACAAAGAAGTTTTATTCAGCATTTCACTTAACTATAAACTATAAAGTTTTTTTTACCAGTTGTATCATTAGCCCCACCAACAGTTTATGGCTATGGTCTTTTTCAAACAAATTGGCTGCCGCAATACAGTGGGAATTACTGAAACATAGTATTATATTTGATAAAATAGATTTCAATTAATTATTAAATATAAGAAGGTAATGTGGAAATCTAGAAAACATGACAACGCATTTCTTTCGTACATGTTATTACTTTTTATTACACATTCTTTATTTTTGTTCATACAGAGATTGGTTCAAGTACAAATAATTTTAATCTTCTCTTTAACCTTTATTTATGGTTTTTTGTTGTCCATTATTTGATCAATTTTCGATAAAATTATGATGACACTTCAAAATATTGTAGTTCCATAAAATATTTTTTGCAAGCATTTTAAGATCAGATTAACAATTTTTACTTTATTTCATACAATGAAGATTCTTTCCTGCTGCTAATTTTCAAGTAACTGATATTATTTAGGGTAATATACACTCCTTAGTTCTGACTGTTCCACGTTCAATGTTAATGACCATCGATTCATTTCAAATGATTCTTTATTCTTTTATCCTAGTGAATTTTGACAAATAATTTCCGGAAGAAATAATTTAGCTTCCGCGTATATTTTTAAAAAATGTTCGTCGCAATTGATTTACTACATGGTAAATTTATATCTATGAGAACTGCGATTAATTTGAAATGACTCTTTAACTATAGATCTAAAATTTCTCAAAAATGTTTTGGGTTAATTCCAATACAACCTCCACATTAATTTCATTTTTCTATAGCAACGGTGTATAGAAATATTTATTTCGCACTTGCGATATCGGCCCTCCCCGACTAGTTTCACGTTGGTCTTCTAAATCATTCTAATCACCAACCTGGAAATTTTTTTTTCAGAGTACACATCCCATAAGAAATCTAATGAGAAAGTGTGACTGCAAGTGACAGCTTTGGCTGTTTGACACTATGGCATAAATAACCAATCAAACCCATAGGGAGATATAAATATCTACTTTGATGAATTACAAAAAGGTATATAAAATGATGTGCATTTTACAAACTTTAGTACTTATAACTAATACTAATGGATGATAGAAGTAAAAAAAAAAACTGTATAGCAGTATATTTTATTTAGAAAACAGGATGAATGAGAATAGTAAGCCAATCAAGTTTATACCGTTCACTTTATAATTGAAGGTGGTTGAATATTTTTCTATATGTTAGAGTTTTATTGTTTTGTTAGAGATGTATGCTATAATTGAAGAGCGAAAATTAGCGAGGAATGTAAAAGATTTGTTGCAACTAAATCTTTTAATATAAATAAAAAAGTCATTGTGGAGGTATGTATGTGGCTATGTTCACATCTCCTCCTATTCAATAGACGGTTTTGAACAAATTTTGTACACTTATTATTTAAAGACAAGGGGAAGACACTTATGAACTTTCGAAGTCCAAAGTTAATTAAACAGGCGTTAACTTTGAAATTAACCAAAGCTGGATTTTCCGATCGTAACTTCAGGTAAAACTTATCCGACAAAATATTTTTATACCAGCACTTAAAGTTCAAATTTTTCTTTTCAATGATACCAATTTTTATTTCTCGACATTTCCTTCGATTGTTATTAATTTTTAAAAGTTCCAAAATTATTAAATACATGCAAACGATTTTGAAATAACGAATTTATAGCTTCTCCGTTGCTATGAAGCAGCAGTTGAACTTTAATTCACCTTTATTTCTGAAAATTTTGCTTATTTTTATAAATATCCATATAATATAATAAATGCGAAAATGTGTTTTGTCTGTTTGTTACATTCGGCCAAACTGTCAAACCGATTTATGGATGAAAAGTGTGATTGTAGCTTATGAAACTCAGGAACGGACATTGGGTGGGTGACATCATGTTAAATTCATTATTTTGATTACAGATAACAATTAAATATTAACAAGAGATTTGCTATGAAGATTACTACTTTATTTCTCTCCAACTGCCATGATCCTTAAGGAATGCAAACAAAATGAAATCACCTGATCAACACAAGAAAAGCGCAAGTATGTGGAATAACTTATTTTTTAAAGTCATGCATCACGTGATCTTACTGAGAAAAAAAAATAATCTCTGGAATAATAATTGAAAATAAACGCCGGGACAGAAATCTAATGGTAGATACAATAGTTCAGAGTTTTTTTAGATTAAATTTAAAACTAAAGTTAAGTAGCAAGTAAGAAAGAAATATGTTCAATGTTTACTTAAAATAAGAGCCTAATTTAGTGGAAAGGTTGCCAAAATTGGTCTATTTTATCACTCTTTTTTCATCGACATCCAAGATTTTTTTTGGCGGTTAAATTTAGCAACAAACGATTTAGCTAGTACAATAGTACCGTTTCGAATTGTAATACTTTTAAAATTTCATTTTAATCGATTTAAATGAAAGGATTACACAAACCAAAACACGAATTCAACGTTTGTTTACTAAAGAAAGAACTAATTCGAGCCTGGCGCTTGATACAGTTGCCAAATAGATTTGGCGATTGCTTAAATCGGAATGTTACCAGAAAACGGTCTATGAATCAAATAAACAAACCAGGATCGTCCATTGACGTATATGATATGGTTGTCAGAGTTTTTTAGGAATAGGAATGTATATGTTTTGTCTTATGTATTTTAAACAGTAGAAGCAGATTGACATATAACATGGTGGATGATATGTCTAAGGAAACGAGTAATACCATTGAGTACAATGACGCAATTTACAGTAACGAAGGAGAATTAAATTAGTCGTCAAATTATGTATTATCAACCGTCTAAACTTTTGATTTTCCCCTTTCTGCATATAACGAAACATTTTACGTTGATTTAAAAAGTAACCAATTCAAATTCTTCGCGCACGAAAGTCACGGGTAACAGCTAGTATTTTTATAAATTTAAAATTAAACCCATTTCTTTACCCTATAGTTCCAGTTAACAATATAATGAAGACATTGAACAGCTGATTCGTGAAACAACATAATGTTGCTTTTTAATTCATGGAATAATAATTCCCGATTTATTAATTATATGTGCCTTAGTTTTCATATTTTGTAAATGTAATTCAAAATGAAAAAAATATTAAATCAATAATTAAAAATCGTTTTTTATTAGTGTACTACGTAAAAAGTAGAAAATTTTTTTTTGAATAAAAATCTTTAAATCAAAGCAAAATTCGTAAAAGCCTAAGACCATTGCGTTGGTGCTTTAGAAACAGAATTGCAATTTCAATCACGTGATGTTCTTCATCTTTCATAATGAGTATTTGGAATTTTCTTCCTTATGATATTCTTTCGTGGCAAATTTTCCTGATTGTTTCGTTTTCTGCGCCTCACGGTTTTGCCATTTTATAATTAACCTCCAGAATTTTAAGAAAAGCATTTCTACTTTTTAGTGCACTCATAAAAGCTTGTTTTTAAAAACATTTATTATCTATATTATTTTCTACTTTAATTTATTTCGTAATTTATTGTATTATGAAGCTTTACGACATTTTCTTCTTAAATTAACTAAAAACCGGTTTTTAAAAACAGTTACTTCTATATTATTTTCCACTTTAATTTATTTCGTAATTTATTGCATTATGAAGCTTTACGATATTTTCTTCTTAAATAACTACTAGGTGGGAACCTCGGATGGAATAAAAATGAAGTAAAATAAAATGATTAGTGGCGATTAATTTGTAAACTAATAATATGTTGTATTGTTATCTGGAGCACACAGCTGTACAGAAATTTGAAGAACTCCAGTTTATCAGGAAATGATCGAAAATGAATTTAAATTTCCATTTTACAAAAGTGTCGAAATCATGTTAAATTTAAATTAATTTATAGAAAAAGATGGCTATTATCTAATATTTAATTCGCGTATATATAATTCGGTATTTTCAAACGGGAGTGAAACATTTGCCTCTAAACTATTGAGACTATTGAAGTTTTAATGGGTTATAATAAATGCTGGTTAAATGGAAAAATCTTTCTATGTGTTATACCTTTCAATTTGCATGTTAACTGTAACACAAGACTTTCTAATTGAAGTAAATATTTTTAAATTTATATTTTATATATATTTGCTTTTGTCTGAGAGCCACATTCAATGTTTTTCTATTGGAAGGAATATTTTTTATCTCCATTGGGAATAGTAAAATTCCAATTCACAGAATATTTTCTTGCGATCATAAAAAGTGTTCAAAATGAATTTAGAATTTTTAAAAAAATTGAAGAATAGTTAGCATTATCATACGAAAGTAGCACTTCTGAAATCTAAGTCTGCTAGAAATGATTCTATATAATTCATTCAATTAAAGTTTCAGAATTTAAATACAGTTGTAATTTCACTTTTACTACGAAATGTAAAATTAAATTTCTATCGATTTCATATTGCGTCATAACGAAATGTGCTAATCTTACTGAGAGGCTTTGATAATTCAAATACATGAATTTTCATTTTTGTCAAAAGCACAATAACATTGTCTTAATGCTTTATCTATGTCTCAGAATTTCCACTGAAATAAAAGCATACTTTAAGCAAAAGAAAGTGTCAAAATCACCACTGGGTGTATAACGTCCATCAGAATAATTTCATTTGATGGGCTCAGGGGTGAAGGCTATTCGCTGGTGACTGTCTAAGAAGGGTGGTCCCAGTGTTCATTATGGAAGGGAATCCACTATGCTAACCTTTAGTAGCCGACAAATATTCTTTAGTCTTACAACTGAAAGAAAAATAAATAAAATGTCACTGCATTTGTTTTTATGCTTTTATTCTAGTTAATTTAATCGTTTTTAAACTGTTTATTTCACTTTAATTTATAAATAATAAATTGCTTCCATCAAAATAGTGAATATGTTTTCTCTATTTAGTATTATAATTTAGCTTATGTTTTAATCAATAGAAATAAGTGTTTATAACAATGAGTTTGTGGATTCTTTTAACAAATAGTTACAAAAAATACTCTAAATTTCTTCTTGAAGTTCTAGTTTAAGAAGCAATGCAGTTAATATTAATTCAAAGAAAGACTGTAAAGTTAGAATATCTGTCAAAGGTACTAGATCAGGAAAGCAATAATTATACTATGTAATGTTCTCGAATTTAAAACTATTAAAAATTCTGAAATATGAATTAATCAGCATTTGAATGATTTTGCATTATTAAATACCTATATAGTACTTTATTCGTGTTTGCTATTTATTATCAGATTCATTTTAAGTACTTTATTCTAATCTTACATTCTTAGTTTTAACGAAAATGGGACAAATTTCAAAAATCAATGCCAATTTTGGATAAGCCAAATTATGAATCATTACACTGTGAAAAATTAACAAAATATTTTAAATGTCTAAGATTTCTGAATTCGGAGACTTCTACTAAATTATTATAGTTGCCAAAATAGTCATGGTTGATATAAAATTTTGAATCAGTACCAAATACACTCTCGTAAATATTTATGAATAATTTTAAATATAAGTTTTCACAAGCATAACGAACCATTTGAACGTGCTACATTCCAATTTATTAAAATATGCTATAAAAACACTCTACAAATACCATTTCCTTATATTATGTTTTTAGAAAAATCGCACTTGAAATGCCCCAAAAAATAATAATAATAGTAATTCAAAGAAAGATAAAGCGGGACAGTTACGTCTTGGAAAGCAAGATTTGAAACCTCATATCAGTGTCTAAACAACTAATATATATTCAAAATTTTATTTTATGGCAGGAATTTACAGAAAAAAGCTTTGCTTATTCATTTATCTACTTAAAACTAAATCTATCAATTTTTTTAAAAGCGAAATTTCATATTTGTAAATGCCAATAAAATAACCAGTTTAGCATATAGCAAACCATAACGAGAAGCATGAAAACATGAATATTAGTTTAAAACATTTGCAAAGAAAACTCTGATAAAAATCCTTCCTCTTTTCTAGTTATTTCACAATTATCATTTCCATCCAGAAAATTAAGAAAACAGCCTGTATAAAATAGGATAAATGTTTTTGTTTCAAAACTAAAGCGAAAAAATTCTCTGAAAAATTCCGCAGAAATAATATTGATCCCAGAGGCTGTTATGCAATTTCTTCAATTCTGTGTTCAGCTGCTCCGAAAACAGAACAAAGCACTAAGACCAATTAAAGTTACTTTAAAAGTTGTGGTATCTAAACAAAGGAAGGGAAACAGCTGGTCGCTCTCACACAGCAGGTGAATGATTTAAAAATACACCGTTATTGTCTAAATTGTAGACACTCGTGTCTTTTTATATTTATTTCCCACATAAATTATATTGTGAAACAAAGGCAAATTCTCACAAAATATTTGGCCAAAAGAAATAGCGATAAATTTGAATGAAAAATTTGTTACCTCAAAATCCAGATGAATCCAATGATGAAAAATTAGGTTCTAAAAATTTAAATTATGCATTTTTTTTTATCTTTAAGCTTTTCGTTTTGGTACTATTTAGAAACTTGCATTTAAGACAATAATCATCAATATATTTTAAACGATTACGAAATAATTTTCTGTGTGAATTTTCTTTGGAGTTTTTAACCTGTTTTGCCTATTGTAATGTGATAGTGTTTTCAGTCAAACCAGTTTCATGATAACAAAAGTAGAACACTTCGTTTCAAGCAAAAAAACTTCTAACTAACTTAATCTTGGGTACCCATATTACTAATTTATTATTAAAAGTTCATTTTACATTCCTCACGAAAATATGTTGTTTAGCAATATATAAATTGTAGAGGTTTCCTTCCAATTTCGGAACTAACACAAAATAATATATGTGTTCTTAAAGTTGAAATATCATTAACTTAACAGAGTTTGAGAGAAAGGTAGGTTATTTTTAATTTTAATTTTTTTCTTAGATCGAAAAGGTTAATTTATTTTCAAATCTTTCCGTAATGCAAAGAAATTTATAAATAAATAAACTATATTATATGAACTAAGCATTTTCTTTTGATGAGTATTTCCAAGGATTGTTAAGGATCTTCTAAAGATAGTACTGGAGGGAATTTTCAGCTTATTAGTATAATAAATCTCTGATATGAAAAATGATTGAAAAAAATCCATTTACCTCATCACATATCATCATTCAAATACTAAAAAGCAACCATTGCCTGTTTTTTAGAATTAACAATTAGGTAGCAATTCTTTCTACCTTGGTTTATGATGAATTGCAAACTTTTATTAACGATGAGTGACAACCAAGCTCATTTCAAAAGTATTTTACTTACCTTATTTGATAAGTCAAAAATTTGTCTTCCAAGAAGGCATTTACCAGGAAAATGCTTTAGCATTAATACAAAATGTTTCTTCTTACCTTTCATCCAGTTTCTTTCCAGCTTTGATATATTAACGTACTGCTTACTAGAGTTTGTTTTTGTGAAATTTTATGATTGTTATTACTGAGCTGCGTCTTATTATGCCAGAGTCAAGTTTGGCCATGGTATTATACTAAAGGTTGCGATGTGAAATTGCAAAAACCAATGTACATGTGCGAAAAACCACTCAATTTTCTCTGATATATTTTTAATGAATGTAAGTAGAAGGTCATAAAAATTTTGGGCAGACATCACTGAAAGCATTCGTGGAAAAAAAGAGTATATTCGGATTCAGTCTTGAATGTGCAGAGGAGTTTCAAAAATGAACAGATCGTTTATAATATAAATGTGTTGACTGAGCATAATATACAGGAATTATGCCCAATTATTATCAACAAGGATTTGGAATTTATTTCGTTTTAAACAATAATCAGCCCCTCCACCCATTACTTGTTTACTTTTCTTTCTGAAAGCACCACAGAGAGAGCTAAACAAGAAAGATCATATAATCTTCCGCTGCTTTGTGTTGCCATCTATGCAGATAATTTTGATTCTACATATATACCTTTTATATAACCCTACCCTGAACTTTTAAGCAGTGAAATTTACATAAATATATATTGAAGATTGCAAGCGATATTTAGAAGCCTTAAGTGTATTTTCAATAGCAAATACTTCAAGTCAATAACATGTCACTTCTAGCAAAACAAAACTTATTAAATTTTAATATACAAAAAAGGCAGAAGAGCAAAAATGTTTCACACGGATCATCCTTATAGTTTTGAAACTTTATAAAATGCTCACTTTTTATAATGATGTTTACATTTAAGAGCCATTCTAAACTGATTTATTTGAAATAATCACTCTAAAAACAGCCTGTGTCAATAAACTGATAAGGGGAGGTTAGTAGTGTTTCAAATTGATGTTCAGTGATATAGCACATCTGCACTAAAAATTAATTTAAAAGTTGTTTTATATCAAAATTTCTTCTGCATAATTTTTAAGGTGAAATCAGTACATCTTATACACCACTAGAAGGATTTTTGAGACATTAAAAGAAAAACAACTTTGTTATCACAAAAAATAATTATATGAATTAAATTTTTATGAAGTAAATTTTATAAGATTTGAAATGTAATTTTAAGCCAATTTATTACTATCGTGCTGGATATTATTGAAAAAAATTGTCACAAATCGAAAATTCCTAAAACTTAAACTTTTGTCGTCTATAGAGGAAGTACAAATTTTCTACATGGTCATTAGAAAAAATAAGTTTCAGAAAATAATGAAATTTATTACTTGTGCTTGAAAAAGAAAAAAGAACAATACATTTTGGAATGCAGAAGTCGTGTTTTCTGAAAACAATAAAAAAATAAAAAATACTTCAAGCAGCCATTTTGTACTCGGATACTGGGAAAGAAGGTCGAATTAAACATCATTTGAGCTAAATTCCCTATTTCGTGTATATTTAATTTTCTTTTTAATATTAATATTATTATTTGGTCTTTTAGCAGTTAAGTAGAAAATGGCTGATTTTTGGAAGTAATTAAGGAATTTCATTTTACACTTGGCTAATCCCTTTGAAAGAGATATACCAAATTAATATTTCGGTTCGTTTACGTATACGATTGTGGAAATTTGCAATATATTGACAACCATATAATTACAGCTAATACAACATACATGCTATTTTGGAATTTTTATAGTTTCTCGATGTAGCCACCAACGTTTTGTACACGCAGTAATATACAAGCCATAGAATATCTGAATCAGTATCAGTTCAGAATGGCTTTAAGAATAGGTGGCACAGTTCGGTAGCGAATGTCACGAAGTGGTTCCTTCATCTTTTGTCATCAAATCATTTTTGCATTTCGTGTAAGAGGTGTGCAACTATCCGGATATAGTTTTTTTCCCGCCCAGTCATTCCTTCAGAAAGTGCAGCACACTGATATGCAAATCTTTAAACTGCACCGTTATTGTACGACTTTAGAATTCTGACTAATGGTTATAACACCTGTGTTTGGATTTCGATGGACGGGTTTATTTATTGGGAGATAAGTTATTATTAGAACTAACATGTGGTATAAACAACTGACGCTGATTCAGTTCTAAGTGACGCATGCAACTAAGTTGTCACTATTAACTTTACAACCCTTATATTTTCAATATTCTTGTTGGATTAAAATTAAAAGAATTTACTGAAATACAAGCTTTGAAAAATATTTATGTTGTATAGAAGACAAACACTTGGTTTAAAGGTAAGCAATAAATTCAAAAAATTAAGCTCATAGGATGTATCTTACATCTTGCATATACATAGAGAAAAGGACATCATTTCAACAAATATTTATTCGCAATAATGAGTTTTCAAGAAAGCTCAATAAATATTAAAGCGTTCAAGAATCAGCGGAGAAATCGAGTTGTCCTCATTTTTGGTTGTAGACTCACCACAAAAAAGTAAACACGTGAAAGCACACATTTAAAAAAGTTTGGAAAAGCTACCAAAATGAGCTTTAGATTTTCCAGGCATATAGATTGCAAAAAATGCATCAAGGCTCACTGGACGATGCCGAAAAGCTGTACAATTCTTTGAAAGCAGACTAAAAGCTATATATAGGGAAATAGATTTTTACAAAGAAAGTATATACAAAATTTACACTTTATAATAAAGCAAAAAATAATTTCTGTCGTAAAGATATCCCAAAAATAGAATCTTAGAAATGTTATTGCATCCAGTGTATCAACAAAAATTCAAACTCCATTCTAAATTCCTCCAACTAAACTGCACTCATCAAATTGCTTTAAAAACTGCACTGTTTTCAAAATCCTATCCACAAAGTCCATCTTTACGAAATCGTAAAGTTTGTAGTTAGATTATTGGTACTTTCAGTGTTATTAAGAAATTTATCGGTAAATTGATTTTCAGCAGAAATGCTTATGGCGAAGCTGTTGATTTTTATAATAAGCATACTAAAATTCCATACATTGTTGTCGCGGACGTCTATGAACACGGTTCACTACCGTTCCCCGATATAGTCTAGAAATATTTAAGTATTGTACAGTTCACCATTGTTTGGACAGATAAGTGTAAATTCAAATCAGATCAAAGCAAAGATCCTAGATTTTCAGAATATGTACTTTGTGAGTGACATGTATCCTAAAGAAACCTAGAGTATATGCATTCGCAATACCTGTTCTATCTGCATCCTAAGAAATATTCGGATTTTTTCAACTATATCGGATTAGGTTTTATTTTTATGCCGTATTAGAGCACGTTCTATCCTAGTACGAAGATGACAGATGATGAGTGTGTAGATGATGTTGAGGAATGTCTCCATCCATGCGCATTAATGTGTTATATTAATAACTGTACGTGATAGATAATCAATCCAACCCTTTATAATAATATTAATATTATTTTAAAGGGTTACATAAAAGTAATAATATATTGATTACAAAGCATTTAATTGCATGTTGCATAACAAATATAAGAAGTTCAACTAACTATTTTCATCCAAATAGTAATTTTTTTAGCGTATATGTATGATTGTTTTCATCACAAAATCATTCTGAAGGCCCTGTGCAATAATGATGTTTAAATTTCCCCCTTAATGCTATGCAGATACATTTACATATGTTACTATTAATATTTCATATTTGTCATACGTATATGCTAATGAAATAACAACGATGATTCTAAAGCACAAAACAGTTGAATTAATACTATTTTTATAGTATTTTTAACTAATTCTACTGAAGATTTCTGAATAGTGATTGCCAATTTAGTATTCGTATTTTCAGAAAATAAGTACATTATCTTAAGGAAATCTAATCGTTATTATCGATACTGAAAGCGGTAATAAGAATTTTCAAGGAAGATAATTACTTCTAGGGAATTTTTTTAATGCCATTAACGAAAGTATTTTTTTTGTGTGTGTAACAAAACTTCTCAATTTTTTTCTAGCAAATGAACATTATTATTTTTTCATTCTTGACAAATTTAATATTAAATGAGGGTGCCATCAAAAACAAGCAAATGTACCAAAGTCCTATAAATAACATTTATAGGATTTTGCAGGACAGTATTCCTAAAATAAGTCCTATAAAAAAGTATCCTATAAAATGTCCTATAAAATGCCCTCATGGAAAGCTATTTAGTTTACTTTAAACATTTCTTTTAATTATCCCTTTTTAGATCTAAGAAAATTTAATAACAACAAAAAGACTATATAGTAATATTCAAGGCATGTTCAAACATTCAAATTCAAAGAACATTTGATTAAAATGTACGAAAATGTACCTTGAAATTATTTCAGTGTCATAAATAATTTCTGATCTTTTCCAAATTTATTTCCAATAGATTTCTTGATTTGGGCTTAATGTTTTGAAAATCTAAATATCTGCTTCTTTTTAAGCAGATTTATTCTTTTCTTGGCGGGAAAGTACTAAGTGGTTTTTTTTCAAAGCAGTCAAGCGTAAAGCAATAAAAATAAACCTTTATGAAATAATGTAGATGAAGTTTGCTGGGAAAACCATTTTTCCTACAAGTTCTTACGCCTGAAAAAGATGAAATAAATTTCCAGCACTTGGAATTGAAGTCGAATTTTCTGCTAGTAATTTTTTTAACTTAAGTTCTGATTGAACTATGCCATGTGAAATTTCTCTCCAAAAAGAAAAATGTCTTTAAGTACCCCATAGTTTTTCAAAAATTTCTAAAGCTGTTTTTCCATTTAGCAACTTGAATATTTCTATCGATTGAGAAACTGCAAATTTTTCTGCTTCTTTTCCTCTGCAAACTGACTACATATTTCAGATTTTGCACAAGTAAACATTATTCTGAAATACGCAGAATTCGTAATGCTGTTTCAGGAATGTAGAGCACTAAAATTTTCAACTTGTAAGATTTTAGACTATTTGAATTTGTATCCGAATGCATATAAAAATAAGAATTTAAACTAGTTGCAATATATTCTGTATGATACAAAATAAAGAATGTAAAATATCCTTTCTATAGTAAATGAGAAACTGTTGTCCTGTTTTTGTTCACATCAAGTTTTTTCTTTCATGTGAGCTTGCAAAAGAACTGGCATAAATCGGTACACTGAAATTAAAACTAAATGTTTGAAGAATTAAATACAGACTGATAATGTTAGCAGATACACGAGAAATGCATAAACACATATGAGCAAAATATTTAAAAGAGGAACGATAGAGAGATGACAAATTCTTCGCAATGTCTCTTAAGTGACTATCACAAATATAAAAATATCTTTTTTCTTTGTAAACATATCAGTTCTAAACATTAAATAGGGTTTTTATATGCATCTAAATTTTTTATAAAATGCACTGAAACTCCAATTGTTTTTAATTCAATTGGTTTTCATTTTTATTTGCTTAAAATTTCGTTATTAAAATGCGAAATAAAAATAAACAACTCGATTTTTTCGGCAAACAATTTTATATCATTATTAACTTTTTCTTCTGTTAATGTATTTTTCTAAATTATAAAGATGAATTTTCAACTTTTTTTTCTAATTTTAAATATTTTAAGATTCAAAGATTATACATATATGTGATCGTAATGAAGGATGATACATACGATCGCTTCGTCACTTTTACTTTGCCAACAGGTTTTAAAATACTGAATGCAAATATTTGTATTTTAAACTCCACTTCCAAAATTACTAAATTTCAAAAAATATTTTGACACAAAATTGTGGACATCTTGAATAAAGTTTCGGTGCTTCTTCGTCGAATGACGAAATTTTTTGAGAGTTTTTTTTTTAAAAAATATCGGAAACATTATACAAAAATTGTAACTTTTATAGAGGAACAGGTGTTTTAATTTTATCGGTTCAAAAAAATTGAAAGATGCGTTCGACTTTTTGTTGAAATGCAACTTGCGTTATACAGGGTGTCCACACTTATCGTGGTCCAATAGCTAATTTGTAAACCGTTAGGGATAGACATATAGTTAGAAAAATGCTTTAAATGAAGGGAAGAATTATAATGTATGTTTTTTGAGTCACTAAATATATCTCTGAAAAAATACGAATTCTAAATTTTTATGCGGTCCCCCGGTCCTATCAGTAATATTTAGTAAAATATTTGTGACATTCTAAAATTTTAAACAAAAAAAGTCCCACTCTTCTGCGACTAAAACTGAGCGAGTTCTGGAGCTTCGAATTTCATGATTTTTAACCAATCAGCGGCCTCGTCGAGCAAGTGCTGCACATTGATTGGTAGATCGTCTTCAAGACGGCTATTGTAATGGTGTAAAGTGACCTAAGTCAGCGATATTCGAAGTTCCATAACTCGGTTTAGTCACAAAAGAGCGGAACTTTTTTGTTTAAAATATTAGAGTGTCAAAAATAGTTTACTAAATAGTTTACTAAATATGACTGATAGGACCGGGGGACCGTATAAAAAGTTAGAATTCGTAACTTTTTTAGGAATATATTTATTCACTCAAAAAAACATATTATAATTCTTCCCTTCATTTAAAGCATTTTTCCAATTAGAACTATATGTGTATCTCTAACGGTTTAGAAATTAGTTAATGGACCACGATAAGTGTGGAAACCCTGTATACAGATACGTAAGGCGACAGTATAACAGGTATATACTTTGATAATTTTCGAAGTATTTACTCTTTTTTAACATTTGGAGAGTAGTAATGTTTGGGTTGTAGAGTTGGCTAAGGAATAAGAAGATCGAAGGTTTAAAACTCGATTCCGCTTTATACCCTCTGCGAATGTTTGTCTGGCACATGTTAAATCTGCCATCGTGAGTCAAACGCCTTCACACTGATGTGAAATGGAAGTCTGGAGAGTGAATTGCCGGTTCAGATGCCACCTGGTCATCTGGCAGCAGATCAAATTTACAAGGAGCTACCGAAGTACCTCGTGTCGCGTCTAGAGAAACTAATAAAACTAATAAAAACTTTATCGGTATTCTTAATGGATAATACATAAAATTATCTGCAAATAATTGCACTTAACTACTGAAGAAAAGAAACTGGATATAAATATTTAAGGAATTTTGAAGGAATGAATGTCTGAATATAAAAATGAAAATTATTGACTATACAAAAGTAATGAAGATCCAATGTAAATATCTGGTGATATCAATTGCGGCTTGTGCAATGTGATCGTGGGGATGATTTTCTTATACGAGTAATAATGCGTAACGGTACATTACGGCATCAATTGATTTTTTTAAATTAATCTAGAATCATTTATCAATTAGTTAATAATGATAAAGTATTTGATTTGAAATAGGTAGGCTTTTAATGAAGAAATTTGAACTAAACAAACATTTATTTTTAATTAATCTTAATTAAAAATTAATCATTGATATCAATTTATTCAATTATTTTCCATGCAGTCCTTACTTTAGTTTATAAAGATTAACGCAAATGCGGTTGAACAATTGAAACATGAAATGTAAGTTTAAAATAAATGCAATGAATTAATTTCGTATTGATTTGCCAAAAAAAAATTATAATAGAATATGTTTTCATTAATTTTTATTTATCATTAAGTTTCCTTCATTTTTTTATATATTTTAAAATTTCAGTCTCGAGAAAATTTATTTCGTAGTGAAAGAAAGTTTAAAACTCCGTTTCTCACAACCCTGGAACCTTACTTTTTTCTACATACTTTTCCCTTCAAACCATGTAGTAGAACAAAAGGCTACTTGTGGAACAAAAGGAAATAGGGAATGGTTTAAATATAGTCCTTTAGGAAGTTTTCTTCCCTTCTGAAGAAAAATATGCAGTTTTCACCTGAAGAACGACATTTTGATAAGAAATATGGTGTTAGATAGTTGACTGATTTAAATATTGCGTGCAAAATTAAAGAAATTGGTTTTTTAATTCATAGAGTGCAAAAGATTGGGGGTTCTGCAGTTCCGTAGTGTTTATACACGAACTGACCCTGATTGCTATCACTATCCAAAATGCATATTAACTTATCACAATGATTAACGATTATTTCTTCTTAAGAGTTAAAAAGACATCCACGGAAAAAGATAGATCCATATATATTCTCTTTTTTCTCACCTGTTATTTCTTCTTGTTTTCATATTTGTCTTTGCAAATACATAAACTAATTTCTTCAGCTTGCGATGACTTTTAGCATTACATGGTGCAAGTTCTTTTTTTTTGCTTTAGGCTTTATCAAAAACTAAAATGCGACTTTACTTTCTCTATATGGGATGCTTTAGATGAAGCATTTACTGAAAATTTGTAGTCATCAACGCATAGTCAAATGAGGAATAATTTGTCCATTAGAAATGATTAATAACTTACTGTTTCAGTGTCGAGAAATTGAGAAACGATAATAAATTACACAATCGTAACATTAAAAATGACATAATGCTTTTTTTCAAACGTCAGGAATAATTCTTTTTCATATCCCATCAAAGGAAAATAATTCAACAATTCTTTTTCATCTTGAGTTAGGAAGTGCGATAAAAGTAATTGGTTCAGCATTAAATTAATTTTTTCAGCCTTGTTAACATTTTCTTTTGCTTTTGTCTCACAGAAAAACAACAAATGAAGAGATAAAAAAATTCCATTTTCTTTCAGAATTAAGCTGAGAACTATTGAAAAAGATGTATGCTTTTATTTTTGACTGAAGAACTGAAAAAAATTTCGTCATATTATTTAAAACAAGAATCGTTGGAATTAAAATGATTCATCGTATTAATTATCCTAAAAACTCTTTACAATCTGAATCGTAAATTGAACCTCCTCTTGACTGTTTCCTACCAATGAAACTGTCTTCTCGATTTTCCTGTCTAGACTTATCACTAAAATTTGGAAATCAATATAAAAATCACATTCTTTGTTATAAAGAAACTACCGA
>BGPR01003276.1:103062-132823 GCA_013235015.1 Araneus ventricosus | reverse complement strand
TGTGAATATGTTATTACAGAAGACTCCCAAATATTGTAAGATCCCCCAAGATCATTAGCGAGCAGTAGCTTTTTTTCCCACGTCAACTGGACAGAGCATGTGCCTCAGCGGGAAGTCCTCGTTAAAACGTCGACAAAGAGAGCCGCGAGTCCAGTCTGGCGCCAGCGGACTACTCTTCAGTGGAAGTGATGAAAAGGGTAATTTATCTCCAGCCTGAGAAACCGCTTGAGACAAAAGGAAAGGTCCAAAAAGGTAAGGAGCCAATAACGGCTCGCTTAGATGGACTCCACCTACAGAATTGAAAGGATTCGTGGAAAGGCTTTCTGGACCGCTCCCCCAGTAGGAGGACGATAGGAGTTAAAAGAAAGTGCGAGGGAAGAGGAGAGAGGTTTTTTCGGAAGAGGACAGAGACGAGCAAGGGCTCGATTTTCTGGGTTGTGAAAAGATAGACTTGGGTCGCTGAGATCTCAAGTCCGGTCGACGGAAGACCGACTTCATTCTTTTAGGCCACTCGTAGAAGTGGACCTGCTTTGGTTATGTGACAGAGCACTGTATAGAACTGTACCAGAACTGTAATCTTCTGTACCTGAACTTTCATTATATATTTCATAATTTTCTCTTATTTAATCAAGATCACTATTCAATAACAACTCTTGCACGCACGTGCTATAAAAAAAGAGTATTTCTTTGCTCTGGATTTTCCTCCCCTGAGTCTTTGGCTGTCAAACACGTTACAATATCTTGCCTTATCTGAGGGATGGGCAAGCTGGATATAGGAAGCCGGACGGACCGGATTTATAAAAATGCTAACTTCCTCTCCTACCTGTACTATCAGATTTAAACCCATCTTATTCATATTTTCTGATTTCTCAGTATAGTCGCGAAAAAAAGGGAGCAACCCAGCATTATTCGGCCGACGTTCATCACATATTAAAACAAAAGGTATCAATTTTCAAGAAACAATGTCTTCTAAAAGATTCTTCGTAAGGGGTCATCTACATATTTATAATTTCAATAACTTAAAAATTTCCAATGGCAAGACACATTTATATAAAAAAAATTTTCAATACTGCGTCAAAATTTCTTCTCGGATGCCAAATTTCCTCATCCAAGCTCTATTCGTTTCGAAATGATGAGCAAATAAAATTTTGAGTCTAAAATTAGAGTGAAATTTAGAATTTTTTATCAATATCTTGAGGAATAGTTTAGTTACTGACCTAGAATTTTTTGCTGTAATATTAAGAAGTATTCTACGCATTCTCCAGTTATATTTCTGATTTTAAAATAACTTTAAGCACATGAAATATTTTTTGAAATTTTATAATTAAAAATTTTTAATTAGAAATACTTGTAAATTTGAAGAGTAATCAATGCAAGCAACTATTTTATAAGCCCATGCAAAACTTCAGCTTATTCCCACGAGTAGTTTTGAAATTACATTAAGTTTTCTATTTTCGCTGTAAAACGATGCATTTAAGGGACTATGACATGTTTCAAAAAAGTATTTGAAACATGTCATTTTTCATTTGGTATTGCGGTGCATACTGAATATTTATAACATTGCTTTCTAGATCAATTTAGTTTGATACGAATTTTACCTTTAAAAAATAAATATTTGAATATTTTCATTTTTGCCGAGGTGCTTTTAGTTTTTTTTAGTTATATTAACGTCTCGTTTAGTTATATTAGCGTCTCGAATTTTTCACGAGCTGCAAAAATATGAAAATGAAAACTAAAAATTTGTTTACCATTGCACTGTGTTTTGTAAAGATTTGTATATATAAATCCGTTTGGAAGTTACAGTAAAAATAAATCATAAAATGTAATAACAGATCACTAATTTTTTAAAAAAATAAGAAGATTACAAATAATTAAGTACTAAAGAATAACATTTGAATAAGAATAAATTTGATTTGAAACTAAAGAATAAATCACGGAGCTTCAAATGATTTTTATTTAAAAAAAATCGTAATAAATAAAAAAATTCAGAATTATGTAATTTAATATAGGAAGTTAATCTGTGTTTTATATTAAAATTAAGATAACCACGGGTTTCTTCGCTGTTAGAAAACGTCTATAATCTATGAATTAGGAAATGATGAACCACTCAAATTTATTTTGACAATGCATCTTACAATTCTACCAGTTGAAAAAGTATTGATATCGCTTTCAATAATTGATTCGGTGTCGCATGCACTTAAGATGGAATAAAATCGCAATTTTTATGGATATGCATTTAATAAGCTGTATAAGTTATGCTCCGCTTTTGAAGCTAGAAAATATATGGATTTCGAGTATATTATATTTCAAAGCTGCAACACTTAAAAAATAACAAAACGCTAAGCTGCCATTAATGGACAGATGAAAGCTGGTTTACATTATTAGATGTACAAGCTACACCAGTTTAGTTAATAAAATTTTAAAATATTAACATTTGAATTTTATAAGCTGAAGTGGTGTAGTATTTCAATACGTTCATTTATATACGAAGGTTTAGATAATATTAATATCATCGACGGAAAAAGAAAACATAAGAAATAAAGTGAAATTTTAATACTATCAGTTCGTGAAAACAAAGAAAGATCTCTTTTATTCGATATCTTCCACTCATATAAAAAAAAACTGTCTAAATACTAATACATCATTAAAATGTTAACGCTTTGTGCTTAAAATTTATTCAGATAAAAGTGAACACGATGCAAAGCTTAAAGCGCTCTTGGATATCATAATTTTTGCAGGGCAAAATAAAAATTTTTGGAGAAAATTTGAGTTCTAAGGAATTTTTAACACCTCGAGTATTTATCGATTATGAAATGTAGATCATTAATTTTAAGATGGCATTTAAAGTGGGAAATAAATTAAAATTCTAACACCGACATTTAAACGTAGGCATTAACTTCTCTATCTGAATTTGGAGACGACACCTTTTATATCGAGAGCACAAAATGTCAAATATCTCCAAATCTGCTCTTGGTATATTAACTAAAATTTATATTTCGGGGTATATTCCATGGGGAATTTATATATGACGTCAAAAAAGGATGTTGCCATTGAAAATACATTCTGAAATTAGTGCAATTTTAAACATGTAGATGACACTTTATGAAATTTTTAACCGTAGAATCTTTCAGTATACGTTATTCCTGTGAAACAGTATCTTTTGTTTCAATATGCGATGAATGATGGTGGAAAAATGCTGGGTGGTTCCTTTTTCTTCCGCTAGAGTACAGTACTTTATAAATGTTTCTTATATAGTGTAATTTTTTTTAAATGCAGAAAAGTACAAAAATAAAAATATTGTAAACATTTTAAGATAAATTTTATACTGTCTAACGTAATTCCAGGCAACGTAAAATCATGTACACAGTATGATTATAAACTCTTTCAAAATAAATAAAACATTAACGTGAAATATAAGTTTAATTCTTTCAAAAATCATTAAAAAAATTTTTTCAAGTTCATTGATAAATGATTACACTAATGTGAAAAGGTAGGTATAAGAGTAAAAAATTACAGGTTTTAGTTTTTTAAGAATTCCAACGCCCTTGGGAAAGTAAATTAGAACTCGGTTTATTAAGGAGAATCGTTCTTTTAACTAGGCCGTATAGTAAGAAGGTTGGATATTCGTGAGCTGGATAATCGAAAGGCTATTGTATTTGCAAATGATAGCTGAACTGTTTGAAGAAAAAAAGGCAATGCGATCTATTCTGCGCTTGTGCATTATGTTGATTTTATTTTCCTATTACTAGATTCATGCAAATGTTGTCATGTACTAGAAAATAAGGGAAAAAAGCGAACAATTGTGAATAATATTCTAATAGCTATTCGAGTCAGAAGCAAAAGTAAATATGGAACCTTTCAATTTATGATTCATTTCTTTATCATTCTTTCGACGGCACCGATTTGTATATTTCTACTTCGTTTAATAATATTTTCATTTATGTTCTTGAATTAAATAAGTAATTATTTCTTATTTTATATGTTGTAGGATCAAAAGCGAACAAAAATTATCCTCAGGATAAGCTCCTCTATTTAGGGAAAACTTTAGAATGAAATCTACAAGAGACATGAAGAGGCAGCAACTGGTTTAAAAATTTGTCTCATTAATCATATGGGACAAATGAGAACCATGCAAAACTTCGTGAAAAATGCAGCTAATATTTTTCGAATATCGAATGACGAAACATGTTTATGTGCTTAACAAAAATGACACCATATTTTCACCACATTATATGAAATGTACTTTTGTTTGAATGTTTTGAGAATTATGTAAAATAAATTGTAATTTTTTTCTATGTTGCTTTTAAAATCAAGGTTGTTTCTTTTAGAATTCTATTAATTTTTACTCATTAGTATCGAGAAACATACACGAGTCTGAAATTTCAAGATCGCACTATTCTTTAATCTATTTCACGTATACAAGTTTGTATGCCATTCCAAGTCGTATGCAACATGACAGATACCATCGCAAGTAGGATGCTGTATCAACATATCAACAACAAACATTTAGAGGGCATAAAGGCAGTACTCAAAGGACTTACTGTCCGAAAAGATTCATGATCCAAATGTTGTTATTCATGCAACAGTGTTGTTGCTCTATTGTAAATTTGCATACCATTAAACCTGATATGTGCATTTCATCTGATGTATCCTTTTCTTTTATTTATTTGCTGGCAAAGAAACCCTTACTGCAGTCGCTCTTTGCGTTTACGATCCCATGTTCTATTGCAAAAAATGACCCATTTCTGTATGTCTGACCTAAAGTTTGCCTTAAAGCCTTTCCCTTGATTTTGAACCATCCTTAAAATTTGTTCCATGATTTTGAACCATCCTGTATATGTATAAATTATGGTGTGGCTTTTCGGGCTGTACCCCTGTAATATGTGGGTGTCGTCGTATGAACTGCTCGTAAAGGATTATGCGTTAGGCCACATTGGAAATATTTTTGTCGAGGCGGCCTGTCTCTCACTTTTACCCGGATGCCAAGACAGGGCGCGATTTCCTTTGTGTATATGTATAAATTAGGGCTATGAATTTTAGCTCATTTGATGTAAATTTTGTAATTTTACTTCAGTAAATTTTAGCAGTTCAAGTTAGCATGTGTTTTTGATATATATATAAGTTTGTCCACAAGCAAGCAACTAATTTAATTGTTGAAAACTCCATATACTTGGATTGTCTTTTGTCAATAGTTTTGATAGCAACAGAGTTCATTTACATGTTAACATCTAAGTGTTTAAACTTGCATTTTGCTCTTAGTATATATAGTATTTTCAATTTTTCAGATTTTATTTTAAATTTGGTTATTTTGTTTAATTAATGAATTTCTAGTTTATGAATTGCATTTTGATATGTCTTGTTTACTTTGTTTTTGTATGTTCATATATATACATATATATATAATTTAATTTTTTAACTTCCTTTAACTATTTTTAACGATACTTTATTTTTCGTTACTTCTACTTCCATCGTAAGGAGCGCACTTTTACTTTCACTTCGAATCATGAGCCATTTCTGGGGAATATCCTTTTTTCCGTACATAATCTCTCAGCGCATTGTTAACTCCCCTTTTTTCTCTGTCTTTAACTGTCGCAACGATACACGGCTGGTGTTATTCGTCAGTATGATCATGGGTTGACGCTTCAATATCATTTAAAATCCTAAAATAACCTGAACATCTTTGCAAAGCCTGAGTAAAGAAAATCTTACATTAATCGTCGGGACTATTTTTGAAAATGCCTCTACAAATATCGTAAAATTCAAAATGTTACATATATATATATATGTAATATGTAACATATTCAATATAATATATATGTATAAATTATAATCAATGCATATGAAATGACAGATCATTATCTTCAAAAGGAAAACAACAAACGATTTAGTACTTTTTTTCCAAAAACTTCTATTTTAATTGTAGAAAAACTAATTTAAAACCAATAAATTAAGAATACTAATAAAGCCAATAAGAAAATAGGGATATATGAACATAATCACATTTAAGACTATAAAGAAAGAATTGTACATGAAAACTAACAATACTTGACAAAGGCAATACAAGGTTTGGAATTTCAACAATTAAAGTGGCTAGCTAGACTTTGAAGTAGCTCGTCATGTTATATATTGTGAATAAGAATGGATATTTTATTGACTGAAGTATTTATTTGTTATTAGTGCAATATATTGATGGTATATCTTGGATTTAATATCGATACTTTCCATATAGCGATGATATTTTGTTAGGGTTAACGTACGAATTTTTCATTCTAAATTCTCTCATTTTAGGGTAAATTACACTTTCTATTTTGGTAACAGGGATGGTTTGTATAACAAAATGGATTTAACCTGCCAAATGCTCTCCCAAAGCAGAGAAACTAATTTTATTATTGAAAATTCCATATTTTTGGTTTGACTTTTTCAATAGTTGTAAGAGTTATATAGTTTATAGATTTGTTTTACATGTACTCTTTGCAGGTGTGTTGCACTTTTGCTTACAGGATCGTAATTTAAATTTTGTTTAATAAATAATTTTTTAGTTTTTGAATTGCATTTTTGATATGTTTTGTTTATTTTGTTTTGAATGTTTAACAGGTTATGTTTTGGTTGATATTACTATACATATATTTATATCTAGTTAAATATTTCAATTCATCAAAACATGTATTATATTTTTAATATTTAAAAATATTAATCTAAAAATTAAAATTAAAATCAAATTACCTTATAAATAATCATACAAATGAAATACAAAAGATAGTTTGATTAAAGATCAATGGAATTCCAACAATCAAATGCCTATCAGCCTTGGGAACTGATATGTCGCATTAAATCTACATTTGTGGCGCCAACCCTCTGCGAAAGCCAAAAGTTGGAAAAACGAAAAAATAGGGGAATAAATCCTCAAAATTTTTCAAGATTAGTAACGGGAATGTATATAACTTTTAACATACCAATTCAATAGTTTCAATTATTGTTAGGACTTCAGCATTATAATAAAGAATGTTCGGTATTTAAAGTGAAAATATTATTTCTATATTAAACTTTTAATACTATAATAAAGCACTATAAAAATAAAAACTATAAATTAAATTTAACCTTTTATAATATATATATATATATATTGGGAAATGTAAATAAAAATAAAAAAGATATATATGATGCAATTTTATTCTTAATCTAGTAGCGCCATCTACCTATGTAGTGAAATACTAATATCTTTGTGAATTCCATTATATATGATCACATCAAAAATAAATCTAAAAGACTTTTAATTTAATGGTGTTAAATATTTCTTATTAACATAAGCATACATGAAATTTATAGGATACCCATATCTCATAGCATTTTCAAGAAATGTATCAATATGAGACTGCTGTTTTAATCTGTCTGTGACAAAAATAGTGCTTCTATGAATATAATTTAAGACGATATTTCTATAAATTTGATGACTAATGTTGCTATTCCAAAAAGGTAACTTGTTTATATTGAACTGAAAAGCGTTTCTTTTACCAAAAATATCGCTGCTTAATTTATTATCAACTATTTTTATTTCAAGATCTAGAAAATCTGCTGAAGAACAACCTTCATTAGTTTTTAGTAATATCAAATATTCTGGATAAAAACCAATTTGTGGTGTGTAGTCTTCAACTGTTGAACATATTAATAAATCATCAATATATCTATACATGATATAAGAATTATTGTAAATATTTTCTTTTTTAAAATAGTGTAAATATAAATTAGCTAGAGCATTATTAGCTGGTCCACCTTGTGGAAGTCCTTTAATTTTTTGGTATAATTTATTGTCAAAGCTAATATAATTTTCTTTTAATATAACTTCTATTAATTTTATATATTTTTAAATATTAATCACTTTATTCATGCTAAAATCTTCATGAATCTGTAATAAAATTTTTATCATATCTTTAATATCTATGCTATTGAAAAAGAAATCTCTAAAGAATAAATATTTATATCTTTAATTCTCTTTATAATTTCATAGATATTATTAATAATAACTGTTTCATTTTGTACTTTTTATTCTTTTGTGATCTCCTGCAGATATTTTTATAAAATTTTACTTGTTTTCTTTATATAACTATAACTCCCATTCGTTACGCTTCTAAATTTGATAGGATTTTTATGAAATACATATGTATAGTAGTTGGTCTAACTTCTATTTAATCATTGTAAAAGTTCACTCAGAGCCAGCTCCAAAGGTGTGCAGCTTGTGCCGCGGCACAGGGCGTCTAGCGTGCAAGGGCGCCAATTCCTAATCATAAATTTGAAAATTCGCGCGCGTTATATGGCTGCCAACTGGAACACAATAGAAAGCTTTTTTATGATTGAATCCTTTACTACAGTTAAATCTTTATTATTATAGTCAAATCGTTTAGCATAAGTACCAATATACAATATTATACAAGGGGGACGCCACAATAATTTTGAACAGGGAGCCGAATACCCTGGAGCCGGCTCTGATTCACAAAAAATTCAATTCATCGAATTCCCTCTGAAAGTTTGGAGAACGCTTTGCAGAAAACTGTAAATTTAGATAATTTTTAAAAAATAAATAGCATAGGTAAATTATTTCAAATATATTAACTCTTATTAAAATTTCATTTCCCTAACATTTCCGAAATATATGATTAACAAATTTTGCCTCCAGGCGTCAGCGAGATCTAATCAAATCTAAACTAACAACTTGTCTCTGATCAAACACCAAACAGCTCTGTTGCTTCAAACATTTATTCGAATACCATTTACATATTTCTTCAAACAAATCTGGCCTAATCTCTGCATAAACTAATCAATCTGAATCTGATTACACGCCTGCTCTGGTCTTTCTTTACATTTCTGCTTCGGTCAGTAAATGTTTATTAAATGGGCGTCTAGCGCAGAGTTTCTCCTACAATTGCCAGAGTAGAGTTTGTTGAAGAATCATCTTTCACAAACATTAATTAATGTATGGGTAGGAAGTAGTGATCCTTTCCCACATTACCTTGAAATGATTGATGGGAACGGTTTAATGACGGATTGGGATATCAAAACTCTATCTTGGCGATCTGCAGGATCAAAAGACATCTTGTTGTTGAAGCGTCTGGCTGAGGTGGTATTTTTCAGTACTACTCTTTGAGGAAAGTCATTCCCCCGTCGGATTTATTTCCGGCAGTTATTTCCTCAAATTGTAAATAAGATACATTTGAATTTTAATGTTGAGACAAGAATTAGTGTTTCACTTTATTTGTTAAATGTATAATTTTTGTGTTTGAAAGAAGTTGGACGGTGTCTGTGTTAGTCCAGACATGAATCATTAAACAGTTAGAATAAGTAATATTCATTAACTAGCTTATCCCGCTCAGAGCGTCTGCGCTCTTGTGTCTACTCTTCGTAAATAATATATATATATATATAAAGGGTGCCCACTTAAATAACTTACACCTCCTTAATTTCAGAACAACGGCAGCTATAGTCATGAAAGTGATGAGTAGGTATAGTAATATGGCTATGCGCTACGCGATGAGACCGCTTACAGCGGTATCTGGCGGAAATCTGCGGATTTAGCGTTCCTATATGTACAATAAGGGAAAAATCAATTAGAAAGTTGTAGAGCGTCATGGATTTAGTACAAAAAAAACCTTGAGGAATTTAAAACTAAGAACAGAAAATGTACATTTATTTGATAGCAATTTCCAGCACTGTTACGTGAAACACCGTGTTAAGAAGTGAAAAAAAGCGTTAAAAAGTGAAAAAACAACTTGATATCACAAGATACTTTTATTTTCGGTGTTCAAACTGCTCTCCGTCAGCTACAATATATGTATTGTAACTTATCCTGGGCCGGTGGACCCCGGGGAGTTTTCCTCTCCTGCCCTCCTCTCTCGGCGGGCCTGCGTGTAACAGTCATCCGAGACCCTGAGGCATCTGACAATGGCAGGTATCCCGACTCTGATCCGGGCATCTTTCTGGTTTACCCTCCTTCCACCTTCTACTTTTCGTTTACTCTCTTTCCTCTGGATCTCAAGTGAAGATTTTCCTATGAGAATATGTCACTTTTCTGCTTGCTTTTTGCATTACCTCTTTCTGCTATGAAACTTATTTCTGTAAGTATTAAATACATTTTATTAGAGTTACGTCTTATGTATAATTAATTTTACTATTTGAAATAGATTAAGGTAAATTAGAAGTGCTCGTTGAGAGCAACTAATAATGGCACTAGTTTTGCTTTATAAACCAAATTTCTGACTTTGAAGAGCCCTGATAGTTTGGTTGCATCACTGGTTGGAAAATCACAATTCTAATCCCATTTCTATCGACGTAACACTATGTCTTTTGACCATTTTAAAATTCAGCCCAAAGTCTGCATATTTTCTGCTATTGCTGCTTAGAACTTTTGAGATTGAGTGTCAACTTGAAAATCTGACCAATATAAGTGTTTTTTGTATTCAACTGTGGTGAGCAAAACTGCTGAAAGAAATTGAATCGATTTTGCACCTCTCATTAAAATTTCCTTAAAAGCAATTAAAGTAAAGATAATTTTAATTAATAAATAATAAAGTAATAGAATTAATTGCAGTACTGATTCGATGAGATGTAAAAGGATGAATTCATTGCCGATTACAATACTCACTCGACTGCTCGAACTCATGCTATTATCTTGCATTAGACAATATCCGTTGTGTGAATCTAAGAGTAGGAAATTAAAATTATTTCATAATACGCATGTGCTGAGTCCATATCACTGATCTCTTTCTTCATAGAATAGCAAGCAATAACGTATCTGCATCTAAGCAGCTGAATAAGTTTAAAGTAACAAAAGGAAAAATATTATTATAATTCATTACATAATATTCTAGCTGCAGTTCAAACACTCATGCATTCCATATAACACAAGCGGGGAAAAAAGGGGAATTATATTATTTTCGAAAAAGGAATTATAACATTTTATTGCTGTTTTTTGTTCCAAAGAATATTTAATGGGGAAACAATCAAAATATCTTATAGCTATGCGGTTTTATGAAAATAGAAAATTCACCCACCGGGCAAAATATGTTTACGATGATAACCCGCACCTTTTATGCTAATATTATGTAGTCAGAGATTCAGCGAATACGTATGCTCATAAATAAAAAGAAGGAAAGGAAAATGAAAACAGAAAGAACTTGCCTATTCAGAAACGTTCACTCTCTGTTTTCAATCTTTCTGTAAAAATCAAAAGCATATCGACGTCTTTTGGATAAAAAATCAAACCTTCGTTCCTTTTTTCCTTTGTTTTAAGAAAAAGGTTTTGTTTTGAAGAAGCTGAGGGGAAAATCAAATTACCTTCATATTCTGACAACAAAATGTCGTTCCATTTCACCTCCAAATTTTGCTTTCCATCTTATTTTTCATTAAGGTTTTTTGTCTGGAAATCCTCCAATCACATTGCAGAGATGATTGGTTCTTTTGATGTTGTTTTCGAAAATTTCATTCCGTTTGATGCTCTTGTATTTTTTAAAATTATCCTCGTTAACGCAGTCTCTGAGTTTGAGTTTCTAAAAATTTAAAAGTTTATTTTAGAAAATCAGTTTCTTTTGATATAGTAATGTTTTGTTTTTATATTTATACGATGATTTCAAAGAGAACATGTTTATACCTCATTTGAGTTTTCAAAGGAAGTTTTACAACTGTCGTTTATTTTTTATATCTGCATGTTCTTAACCATACTTAACGCATTGGAAATGCATAAAATGATTAGAAAACTGCAAGCATTTTTGAAATGTCAGCTATAAAAAAATTAATTACTTAATTGTTTATTCTGTTCTCTCAAGTAGCTACTGTTGCTGAAATACAAAATATTCTGTGAAAGGGATTAAATAACGTGAAAAAATTAACATACATCAAATATTGTTTTAGAATCATATTCTAAAGATTTCCGACAGTGCATACTACTATTGATTCATCCATAAATTTTAAGCGTATTATAAAAGCTCTTTTTAATATTAATCTTCATGAAAAGTTTCTTTTATTTCCTGTCGTTGTATGTTAAATGTAGCATTCCTTGCATATTTTTAATAATTAAATTATTTTATTGTGACAAGAGAATTGACAAATTCAATGGTTAATTTTGTTATAATTATAAATACACACGTTCAAATTTCGAGTCCGAAAGTTATTTTGGACCAAAAATGATATTGATTTCATAAAATGTCGAAATATTATAATTAAACATGCAAATGGTTTTGAAAAAAAATTTGCATACAGAAATGGCGGAAAATGGATATTTATGCACAATCGGCAATTAATTAAAGCGCAATTTGAAGTTCACTTTTGCAATCGCAGACGGTCGGTTTTAACGAATGTCAAAATCTGATGTTTCGGTAAGTTAAGTTTTTCCCATGTTGAAAACAAGCGATCCAAATCAATTCGCTAGTTACCATTGAGTCGACTGGAAGATGGGCGATCATAAGCTAAAGTGGCAAAGAAATTTACCGATTGGTCTAGCGATTAATCGTGACAGTCCTATGAGAATATCTCCACATCCAGGAGATCTGGGGAATCTCGTCCAAGATCTACAGTTTTCATGGATTATCGGTGATTAGAGTTATTAAAGTAGATGTGATGAACAGCTATTCGGAAATTGTTTTTACAACTTGCAGAGGTCATTGGCAAAACTTTTCTTACCAAACCACATATCGCAAACTTTTTGAACTCGAGAACACTCGTTTTGCGTCATCATATCACTTCTTCTCACTTATCTTCAGCTTGTTTGCTTTTCTGTCATTAACACGGTTCTTGGAATGACGATATCTTTGCTTATTTCTCTTTACACATGAATACTCATCTGGAGAGATCAGAGAACACTATATTATGCAGCAAATTGCAAGCCCCGAAGTTATTTTATAGTACTTAGCGTACATTTATAAACCAACGGAGTGAGCGCTGACCTGTCCCATTCAGGACTTTAGTAGGAAAAATAAGCGTGACCCCGGGCACTCATTAAGAACCAGATGTAAGAAGTGAAAAGTCGCCAGATTAATAGCCAGGTAAACTAACTGCCTTTTTTATGATTTTACTGTAAAATAAGATGTTGGCAGTATGAATGAAAGGGGAAATGTTGAATGAGTGATTGCGACTAACAAAATCCTTATTTTAGATATTATTAAGTTTCTATTTCATGTTTAAAGCATCTTTTAGTCAGGATTAATCACCAGATATCGGAGATTGAGGACCCATGATAGCTTGAGCTCCGATAAAACACCGGCGAGAACGAATGTCTGTATACTAGGAGCATTATTAATGTCGTTTTCAGTGAATTTGCAGATGGACCAAAGAAACTTATTTTCGTTTTTACTGCATTTTCATTTCGTGAGAAAATTCAGAAAACATTTCTAAGTAATGCACACATAATATTTTGGTGCTCTAGTTTCATGATAAATTATATATTAAATGGGGCCTTAAAATACAAAAGAAATATAACCGTTATTGCTTTATTTTCAATCAAATGAATTTGTTTAAATTGAGTTCTGAAATGCTCTATACATAAATAAATTATGTGGAGATTCCTGCTATTTCTTTTAAATCTCTAGATTATAAAATGGTATTAAGAAATAATTTTCGAAAAAACAAATTTGTATAGCTAAATACGGAAATAAAATATAATTTTCATTTGAAGATACAATAAAAAAGATATTAAGAAGCTGCTACTAAAATAAAATTAATTTTTAATAAATGTTATTGAAATCCAAGTTATTGACGATGTTTAAGTTGACGAAGATATAAATAACGTTCTATTCAAAGATAATTGTCGAGTACAAAAGCGTATTTAAAAACGCATTGCACTTTAAATTGTTTTATTCATGATATCAAAGAATAAGGAATTAGAATATTAGATAAAAACTAATTACTCAATAATGTAAATAAATTAGACACGAAACTTGCAGGTTATTTATAGCAATGGACAGAGAATTTTTGGTAGGATTTTTGAGAAAAGAAAAGATATTAAACTCTTACCATCTTCTTATATATAGGACAGCTCATATTTTTCGAATTTTTACGGCCAATATCGCATTTTTTATTCATAATCCGCTTCTAAAGTATATTTAAAGATTGATAAGTGTTATTTATTATCTTCTTAAGTCCAACTTTATTCATTTTCAATTTTTTAAGAATTTTGAATTTGGTGAATTTTTACTATTTTATTTGGCATTAATTATATATTTCTTTTAAATAATTGCGTCAAATAAATACCAAAATTATTTTCAAATTTTTTTCATGACAAGTCCTATATATTAATTCAGAGTAAAACCTGCAAACAAAAAGCTATATTCAAACTGGTTTTACGAAGGATTTAGATTCCGTCCCATAAATAGGACGACAATAAAATCCCCTACTATGCGCATCCATACAAAGGCGGTTGAAGTTTCGGAAAATGGATTAGAATATCTACGTTCTACCTATTTCAAAACTCAATGAGATCTGGTTTTCTTGGAACAAGAGTCTTTAGGTTTGTCTTGAGTAATATATTTGTGTCGTTTCCTTGGTCGAGAGTTTTGGTCGCATGCCGACGCTATGTTTTGGAGGGAAAAGAATATTGCTTTTCGAGCTGTGAGCTGATTTCACATCCATCCCTTCCATAACAGTACTAAAAATGAGTCGGAAATTTTTAAAAACTGAAGAAAGTTTCGACTACTTAATGTCATGGCAGATGAACTCTTGATAGTGACTCTAAAGTGATAATATTGCAGCCTGATCCAGACATTGTCACTGATGATAAAGAATTGATTTATGTAACAGTTCTCTCAATTTCATGTATAATTATTCCTTTTAATTTTTTTATATTCAAAGAAAGAATGTATTGATGATTGTCAAAATTTGCGAATTGAAATCATATCTAATATCCCATTGTTGGTAAAAGATAATAATTATGCTAAAATATTTTCAATTAAAATGCATATAGAATTTGAAGTTCAGTTTTAGTAATATTTTTAAAAGATTTTAAAATTTTCTTTTAATTTTGAGATGGAATTGCACCGAATTAATATATGGCATGTCTATTATGAATAACTATAATGATTGAATGTTGCTGTAAAATCAAATGACGCTGCTACACAGTTTTGCATGATGTGCGATATACAATTTTATCTGAATTTATGGGATATGCACCAAATTTAAAATGCAAGATAATTGTTAAAAAAATCTAAGCCGATTCCACCTCAATTATATTTGCACAACAGAATGAGCTGTTATTATTTTACGATGAATTTAAAAATTGTATCTCAGTTCTTGTTGAGTAAAAATGCATCAGATTTGTATATATAACCTACAATATGGAGAATAACACAACTGTGTTATTTAAATTAACATTATTATTATATTAATATTTATCTCCCTTAAATATAATATTATGGTAGAATTTTTTGTGATTATCGCATCATGCCACTTTGTTTCTATTGTAGGGCTACCTGCTAAAGTGGTTCTACATTATGTTAGAAAATCGGATAGAGCGAATGCTTCTTCTGAAACAATAAAAGCTGCTGTTTTAGAATTGAAGCTGTAATGATGGAAATTGTAACGAGGAAGTCATTTAATTCTGTTTTTAGCATAAAACTTAATAATGTTGTAGTTTCAATCTCTTAGTTTTTGCTTCACATAATTTTATAATTTTATGTCTTCATCAAGGAATGATGTATGAACGAGATTTTCCTTTAGACTATATTGTGTTATCGTTCGCAGGAAATGAAAAGTAAAATGTGATAAATTTTTTATGTTTCTTCAATTCTACCTTAAAAGAATATTAAATGTGGCCCAAGTTACCCCGTAGTCGGCCTAGTTGGGCCACGCGACTTCGTATTAGTTTCAGCTTTTAAATTTATATTAATAGTTGATATTTTCAAATGTTATTATGGCTAATTCTTCCTGAAGGTACACTGATAGTGTTTGCATTAAAAAAAATTAAAATGTTGAATTCTAGTTTTTTAAAAATTCTTAGGAAAAAAACGGTCCAACTAGCTCCGGTCTACCCTACTACACCTTTAGAAAATAATAGTTATAAGCATCTATAAATTCAGATTTGAGATAAATTTTATATCAATATTGCATTTTTTACGTAATTATAAATTTCCACTTACGCAAAACCTTGAATTCCGTAAGATTTTGCAAGCCTTTCAATATTCATTGTATGAAATCTAACAAAGAAGAATATGGAGACCACATTGCAGAAAGCTGAAAATTTATAAATAACTTGTAAAATAATGGCATTGAAGACTTATTTTCAATCATAATAAATATTATTAAAATCTCATATTCCAGTTATATTCATATCTTTGAATCATTAGATATCTCTAATGAAATATAGCCTTACAACTTGACGCTGATTAAACACCAAACACACCCAATTACTCCAAAATTTACCAATATTACTTTATATGATTTTATAAGAGAATTCGACTTATTCACTGTCACCGGTAATCAGTTCGAAACTGATTAGACGCATACTGTTGGCTATCCTTAAATTTCTGTCTCGACCGATAAATATTTATTAAGCGGTCGTCGAACGGCAGTGATTTCTCCTGAAACTGTCAAAGCGGGCCTTGTTGAAGAATCAGCTTTCCCAAACATTGATTAATGCATGGACAGAAGGAAGTGATCATTTTCCGCATTACCTTGGAATGATTGATGAAACACAGTTTAATGATGGATTGCAATACGAAACTATATCTTGGATATCTGCTGGGTCAGAAGACACCAAGTTGTAGCTTCTTCAACTGGCGGAATGATTTTTCAATCCCGCCATGTCAGTCACCCGTTTGATTTATATCCGACCATCGTTTTGCGGGAAAGGAGATTAATTATATCTTAGAATTTCAATGTCAGGCTGAGAATAAATTTTTCAACTTTTTCTTGACAAATTTAGAGTTTTTATGATTAAGAGAAGCTTGGTGACATTTGTGTTGATCTAGCTATGAATCATTAAACAGATTGGGTTAGTATTATTTGATAATGTTTATTACTTTCTGTATGGTGAATCAGTAACGTTTCAGTAAAGGAACTTTGCATTATATTGGTAGACTCCGAAACACGATGGCTTAAGTCTCGATTCTAACCTATTTGCTAGTTTCGTACGGCTGATGCAGTAAGACATACTCTGATGTCGTGCGGAATTGTGAAGAGGATGAAGTATAGATAGGCTTAGCTATGTTCCCCGTCATTTCATGAAATGTTAAACGTCCTTTACCAGATGCCTCATGTTGCTTTCAAACGGATTACAATGTTATTCTTAAGAATCAATCAAGCCAACTGTCAAATGATTTTTCAGCGTTTAACTGTTGGAGTGGTAGGTCGAATTGAAGCTAATCCCCCATCTGGAACTTATTCCTTTATTTTCCGATTAAGGGCAGGAAACCTAGGTCTACTTCCGCCCTGCAAAAGCATCCGAGTCATCTGAATGAATGCCACTGCAATATGGGCCTGAGTCCCAATAGCCCATCATCGAGCCACGGCTCGACCCCTTCCGAAGGAGGTACATACTGTCAGTGCAGGAGGGATCTAGAGCCCCACCATTGCTATACCCCCAGGTTCAAGCAAGTTCCTGCTTAGTTATCCGGCAGCAACTCATCCGTGTACTCGCAGTGGCCCCCGGTGTTAATTAAGGACAGGTATGATGATGATATATATATACATATGAAGCTAGAATGCGATGTTTACAGAAGATATTGGAAAGGCAATGTGTTAATATGCAATAAACTCCGAGGGCCTCTGCGTACAAGGAATGCTTGACCGTCTACGAGTGGCCATTTGCTAGGCTTTGATTAAAAACCTCCCTTTTCGGGAGCTAAAGTCAATCGATCTCTCCTGATCGAGACCTCTTGTTGATCACAAAAATATAGGTTAGCCACCTACTCGTGGTCAGTCAGTGCTTCTTGTTGAGGATCCTCTACGCTAAATACATCCCCTCTTTTTCTCAATGACCGTATCTCCTCTATAAGAGCTTGTGTAGATCTGCTGCTCTTACCATCAGCGGCTTCTGGTAACGTCACGCTGCACGCCATTTGACAGTGACTGCGAGAACAATTTCCACATAACGCTAGTTCAAACAGCAGAAGTGTGGATCTCAAACTGGGATATGAGCATCTCAGAGGGAAATTTGAATCCAGTGTAGGAGTTGAGCCAAAGATTATTTCCTCGAATAATTATTGATATTAATACGTGATTCATAAAAACTAATGCTTAGTTACGCAGTACTATAACTATTCTATCAATTAAAAAAATTGAATAAGTCTTTGGTAATAATTCTTTGTTAAGTAATTTTTCAGGACTCTTTTTTACCTTCCATATCCTAATGGAATTCCTTATTGAAAAAGTAAAAGCATTTTACCTTAAAATGTCCACTATTTATTCACATAAACACCAAACGATTCTGCGTTAAATCAGTTGAGTAATTTCAATGGTTGATAATTTATAGATATTATTTTATAGATATTATCTTCTCACCAGTCAATGAGGAAGCGCTTGCTGAAGGCGGTCGTTGATTGGCTTAAAATAATGAAATTCAAAGCTTCATAACTCGTTCAGATTCAGTCGCAGAAGAGTGGAAATTTTTTTGTTTAAAATTTTTTGAGCCAAAAATATTTTACTAAATTAGACTTATGGGCTTGAGGGACCGTACAAAAATTTAGATTTAGTAATTTTTTTTCAGAATTACATTTATTGAATTAAATAACATAAAATATAATTCTTTACGTCATTAAAAGTATTCTTTCAACTGGAAGTACATGCCTGTATTTAAAGGTTTAGAAATTAGCTATTAGTCACCGATTTTAATGGACATATTGCACCCAGAATAAAAGACAAAGTGTGTTTCTTCAAAAGCAAAAAAACTTCAGGAACAGCCTGTATTTCCTTTAGATTGCTAATGATGACACCATTCTTTAAAATGAGCCATGAAGCATGCAATTTTCTGAAGAAATATCGAGTAAATGGATCAGATAAGAACTCAAGAGGAGTTAAAAAATACATATCTTATTTGGCTAGATAGAGAAGATAACGGATAGTTTGTTAAATAATGAGACAAGTATTGACAGTAAAACGGAAATAAACATTGATTAATTAATTACTGTGTCAGAAGTTGCCATAACAACCAAAAGGTTGCTATAGAAACTTTATCTTTTTATTTTAAACATGATCCCGCTGCCATTGTAGGAAATAACACTACATAAACCATAATGTGAAAACTGTAAATTCATTTTTAAAGAAACAGGAAATTCTGTCATTTGATGTTTGAAGTTCCCCACACTTCCAAACATGTCATTCACTGCTGTTCTTTGAGTTTCAATTAATTTCGATCTACTTTTAGTTGGTACAGAAAAGGGAATAAAATCATTCCATTAATAAAATATATTCTAACAGGCGATTAATGAAAGTTATTTATTACTCTTTTAAATAGCATTAACAGCAAATAATCAATAAGCAATAATCAGAACAAAGATATACAATTCTTTAAGCTTTAATGTTTTTTAGACGAGTTTTCTTTTTTTAAATCCTTTCTTCTTTTCTGTTTTTCTTCTTTATTCTTTTTATTCATTATTACACATACAATGTTATGATGTCTGATGTTTCTATGCACGAAATTTTCTGTTTAAATTTTGAGCAACTGTCCAGTGGTAACTTTAATGCAATTGTAACACTCACAAAATAAAACTTTTCTGGATAATAAATTATAAAATGAAAATATACACGTACACAAAGTAACCCAGGTAAACATTATCATTTCCGTGACAAAATGAAATTTGTTAACGTAAAGTTTTCACATAGCATAATATTTAATCCTAAAAAGAATCAAATATACTCTGTAAACATGTGTGGCCGAAGTGGCCTAGTAGGCATCCCTCGGCTTCGTGGTCGGAGGGAAGGTTTCATCGAAGAACCGTGTCAGCGGGTCTGGTGCACGTTAAATCTGTCGGGGACAAATGTTCTCCTTCTTGTGGGGCTCGGAAGCTTGGAGAGGGGCGGTGCCGTCTCAGATGTCGTCCTCGTCATCTGACCACAGATCAAAACTACGACAGATATTGCAAAATTGTCATCGTGTTTTTGCTAAACGAACATAAATATATTTAAATTAAAATGTAAAAATGAATGCATAAATATTCCGTCATATATTCATTACATGAAAAAATGTTAATCAGTTATATCAAAATGAATACATGAAGATTCATGCTGACTTAATAATGTTGTTTAACCATTTGCCTTTTAATCTGCTCAAATTCGCTTCTGCAATTCATTATTTAAAAGCGCGAATTCCTCTTAGTGGAATCGAATTGACAACATATTAAGTCAATGCCCGTCAATCCTCTTCACAATCCTTGAAAAAGTAAGAAATTGAAATTTTCGTTACTATAAAATTCTTAGCTCTTGTCTCCGAATAGTAATTATTTTCACCTAATTGCGGGCACACATGGAATATGAATGAAGCTAATTATTAACACTCATTAGGAAAATTAGACTGAAACTGAGGTAATATAAAAATTACATTTTATAGCATTTACAAACAAGTATTATACAAAGTATAATAAATGATAAAATTGAATAAATATAGCACAGCAAATAACATCTAGCAACATGTAGAATATACTCAGTGTAAGTAACTATTAAATTGTCTATCATTGCATCAGTTAAACAGCTATACATATCAAGGCAAGACGGATATGAAAATTTTTTAACATTTCCTCTAATCAATTTTGATAACGAATAATTTTGAAACATGTAGTCTCATGTTCATATCAGATGAAAAAAAATTTAAGAAATATTCGTTATTGCTTGCAAAAAAATTGAGTATTTTCTGCCTCTTTGAAATTTCAAAAAATTGAGATAGGTGGTGTTGCTTGTTTAGCGACGATATTTAATGCTACTAATGCAAATTCATTTAAAAGTAATAATTATACTTTTTTAAAAAATGGCGCTAGTATATTACTACATAGTATGGAAATGATAATTAAATTTCAAATTTAAACATTTATGATAAAAGTGAAAAAATCATACCTTTATCGTATATCTTGAATACTAATTGTGAATTCCTTATTTTATATGATTTATATACATGCAGATAGAACTTCATTTGGAAATGCAGGGAGATAAAGGATTCTTTTTAGAAAAAGCTTCCCGCCTTAATAGAAAGGAGAAATAAAAAGTGAAACAAAAAATTTGAGAATCTTAGAGAGGGAGGAAAACGACTTATAACGAAGCTTTAAGTCGTATAAACGAAAAACTTTATCATTATAATGGTTTCGATTGAATCGGGACTGTGATGAAATGTCGTATAAATGAGAAACGTATTGCTACGAACATTTAATGTCGCTTTCCCACAATGTTAGTCTTATGGTTGGAAAGAGAGATTTACAGAGGTTCTTACTACTTATCGGGGGATAGAGAACAACGTCCCCAGAAGTTGGCGACCGTTTTGGCGATTTTGATTACAAAATGAAAGTCCTCGAAAACGCTAGAATTTTCTCGGTATCTCTATTAGGGGCGGAGATGTACAGAATTTACTAGATGATTCTATCTGACGTCACATTCTGTCAGAAAAGGTATAAAAAGCCGGAGTTGCTGAGATGACACAATCGTCTTTGAACGTCTGCGGAGTTCGGAGAATCTCCTTGGTCAGCTGTTAGACGCTGAGCGCTATTGTTCGTGCTATTGCTGTTATTGTTAGTGATTTGCTGTCTGCTTGTAATGCTAATCTGTTCAAGTGCTGTTTTTACTGTTACCTGCGCCTCGTGTTTTCCAGAATATTCGAGAATAAAGTGTCATTCTCCGTTATTCTGTTTGTTGGACTGTTTTCAAAGTACACTCTCCGGACGATTTTTGTAACAGTATAAACGGTGCTTAAAATGGAATAGAATTTATCTAATGGTTCTAAAGAAAAGAGCAAAGAAGTTAAAGTAAAATTTCATTCGTTCGTCTGAAAATAAATCGAAGTTTATTTGAATGTTAGTTTGGCAAAACAAAATTTTTGATTAATAACAAAGTAATTAGGTGGTGAATTATTAATTGAAAATTGTTTCTATAACAGCATCTGTAGTGGGATGACCTAAATTAATTATCTAAGCGCATTCCTCTTGTACAAAATTAAGTAAATAAAGATCTCTGAGTTTATGATTAAAGTCATAATCATGTAGACGAAGTTTATATGAATTCTAGAAAGCAACAAATTACTAACAAATTTCGTATAAGACCTGTTGTTTGATACCTCCAAACAAGAAGAGTGACTTTATCGAAAGACAGACATAAAGCAAAATGTGTTATTCTCTGATGTCTAATAATCATTTCAAAAATAACTGGGAATAAATGAGAAAATATTTATAAAAATTTAAATAGTACTTTGAGTACTTTATTGTAAGGATGTTCCATTAACGCGTCTGAATTTGAAATGTTTCAAAGAAACAGGAAAATTATATATTATATTACCTAATGGTTTCCAGGGACAGTTGCGGTTCAATGAATTTCAATGCAAGGATCAGAAATAACATACAACTTTGCTATTCTGATAGGGCAGTTTTTGGAAGAAGTGTAAAAATGTCTTCTTAGGGAATGAAAAAAACAGATGTTTAACATTCCAGAAAAATAGCCCTTTATAAAACAAATGAGGATATAATAAACATACTGCTAATAACTTCGCATTCTATCATAATTTCAGTAATAGGTGTTCCAATTTAAAAGAATTCGTTCAATAAAGGAGCTCGAGAAAATGGCTCAAACTCTTTACTCAAAAGACATCGATACTCATAAAGGTCGAGACATTCTTTATGCTAATGATTATTCACACTTTTCAGCTAGTAATAGAAAAGCATCCGATTTTGAGCAACATGAAGTCTTCTTCATGTTGCAACAAGCAATTCTTTATAAAGAGAAGTTGGTTCAATATTTCTAATGTATTATATATTTAAATTCATTGTTGTTCAGTTTATGGATTAAACTTTCCAAAAGTTTTCACTTATATGCTTGTATCGCATTAAAACACATACAAAATAGATATTCTATTAATTTTCGTAAAAAAAATAGTATTCAAGAATCCAAAACTGCTCCACTGTGCACCGTGTCATCTTGCATCCCGATCGATTATTTAGGTCGTATGCAAGTTTTCATGAGGAAACAGAGAAGCGTTATAATGCTACTTGGAACTATTCTACCGGAATTTCTCAAACACTCATGGAAAACAATCGATTAATAATAAATCTCTATTCTCATTCTGCAACTACAGCAAAGGAATTCACACCATCCATTTTGGTGTTTTGGAAATTTGTAATGTATAAAAACTCTACCAGATTTTTCTTGTAAATCGAGATAAAATACATATTCTTTTTCTTTAAACTTCAAATCAAATTAAGTTGTATGACGATTTTTCGCATTTATTGGTCAGTTACTTTCGATTAAAGATAGTTTTCAAGCGTAACTTGAAGGTTTCTTCGTTATCAGTAATTATATTAAATACCGCCATGAATTTTGAGCATTGGATATACAGGCACAATTAGCTTCTAGGTCAATGCCTTAATAATTTATCTGTGACATTTCTTTGAAAAGAGATTTTTCTGTTAGACGACATTTTCTCATTAGGACTTTTATAAAGCAGTGGTAATTGCTCGAGCAGATGAACATTTAATGATTATAATGACGTTTTGAGTAGAATCGATCAAACTACCTACGATCTAAAAATGAATTATTTCTGGGAGAATTTGTACAGAAAGCAAAACTTTATAGGCAATTCTGCTTTAGTCTTTTTTGTAAATTTTCTTTGAGGAAGTTTTAATGTATAATTACGTTTATTACAGATAAAAGAAAGAGACACTGAAACGTCATAATTTATCACGATATATGCTAATTCAGTTTTATTACGAAAAAAGTAAATAATATATTGACTTATTTCCTACCCCACATTGTTATCGTGGAAGTTGTTTGTCTTGGTGAGTTCTAACAACCCTTAAAGTTATGACCATCAGTTTAGTTACATCCTGTATATACTATCATTTTGCAGAAAATCATCTCACAGCATAAGTTTTGTCACAAGTAGCACCACTAGAAATTTCCCATATAATGTTCATTATAGCAAAAATGTGAAGACTCGAACTCACTTGTAAAGCATCACTATCTCTATTGATAATAAAGGAGCAAGTGTGTGTGTGTGGTGTATGGTGTGTGTGGTGTATGGTGTGTGTGGTGTATGGTGTGTGTGTGTATGTGTGTTGCATAAAATTTTTCTCTAATTTTAATAACATTTAAAAAATATTTTTTGGCATGATTTACAATACTTTTCATTGCTGCAATGTATTCAAACCGTTTTAACATATTTAATTGCATGTTTCTCTTCTATTGTAAAACGCTATGCTCCTAATGGATTTTCCATCCTTTTCTTATTTCATCTATTTTTCTGTGAAATCTGTAAACAAAGTCAGTTCTCTAAGATAGTAAGCATATTAGGAAATATATCCAGTAAGCTAAATGGTTATAGTTGTTAGGTTTTAATTGTTTTTATCAGCATATTTTAATACAGCTAACATGATACTGGCCATAAAATGTGCTGCGCCATTTTAAAGTTGAAATCAAATGCATATTTTGCATGAGGAATGAGAAAGTGAAGATGACACCAACAACGTGCAATTAGATGTTACATTACACGGATAATCACTTAATATGTGCCTACCCTAAAATCGCTGTTTTCACGAAAATTTTCGAAATTTTTTTAATTATTTTTTATTAAAGCCCATACAATTATGATTCCAAAAATGGTTTACTTTAGTTTCTTCGATATTTAGAAGCAAAGTTATTGCCTTAATTATGAACCGGAAGTGAAAGTTTTGAAACCAAAACTAAGCTATAGAATTGAAAACAACGCATGTAATTAGCTATTTCTTTGCTCTTAAACAATGTGAATGCAGAATTTACTTTTAAAATATAGAATTACGTTTTATTTATTTACTTATTATTATTTTATACGTATCTGGCAACTGCTTCTCTACTTACGGGATATTTTACCTAAAGAAAATTTCTCTCACTCCAAACACTGTTATTAGTTACTAAGATAGCAGTTTTATAATTCAACTCAGGCGATATAGGCCAGGCGATCTGTATTTAAACATCTTAATGTAGAATTTGAACCAGAAATTATTAAAAAAAAAAATCGATTTTGAGAGAATTAAAAAATCGGAGCAACAAGTAGAACCAAAAACAAAATTATCAAGAAAAAATTAAAATCTAAAAGAAAATCAAAATTAATTAAAAATTAAGTCAAAGAGGGCTTGACTTACAAATACTGTGAATTTTAAGTTGTTAAAATATGTATAGAATTTTTTGTGGGATTTTAAAATCTTTATTTGCGTTTCCTGGAAAACTGGTATTTTCATTTTTTTATATTGCGATAAATATCATTTCTTAAAAAGTTTTTAATATATTCAAATGAAATTTCACAGCTATGTTCTATACATCTATAGGTATGTTGTGAACCTCAATATAGCTTGAAAGTGCATAATTATTTATTTTAGAGCTGTTTTATTTGAAAAATTGATTTTTTCTTGTAAAAGCCTGTTGCGTATAGAAACTTTGGTATATCTCAGTAACTTTAAGTGGTACTCTAAATATTCTGCTTCATGACACAGGTAAATGCATAACAAATATATTATTGAAACAAAAAGTGAAATACATGGATTAGAATTTGTTATATGACGTTGAGCGTAAACGTCAATTTTTACTAAATTTTGACCAAAAATGGCCAACATTTCGAAAATATTTTTTTTTTACTGAAATGGCATTTGAATTCTCAATTTTATACATTATTATAACTGAAAACATAAATGTTGAATAAAACTTTCCTTTTTTTCAAAAAAAGGGCTCCGAAGGTAGGCACATACCTTAACTCCATTTATACACCGTCATGTAGGCACATTGAACAGAATAGGTTCAAGGCTACTAAAAAACACGGATTAAAAGCCTATAAAAATTTTAAGTTTAAAATTACTTTGTTCTGGGAACCAGATCTATCAAATTATGGATGACAGAATCAATCTAAATTATATTTCCGGTGAACAAGTTGGTCGCAGAAGGCGACTACTATTATAATAAATTAAATTTATTTTCTTTCATTTTTCGATTTCTTTCTAAGAAATAAATTCCTTCCTCTACAGTATCAATTTTTAATGTTGTAGATTTCGATGTTTGCTCCGCAGACTTTCATCTTATTGAGATATTGAATACATGTAACAATAAAGAGGCATGTATATTTTGTAGTATTTGGAAATAAATAATCTAAATAATTCCTTTGTCATGGTTTTTTTACATGCATTTCTAATTCAAATTCAAGAGCCTTTTACCATCTAACTACTCAAAGGCGCCATTTACTCCACATCTTTTGATTATATAGTGAATAATGTAGACAATTCCGTTCATACTATTTTTAGCTTCAACATAGAGATTTCTTTGATGCTTAATATAAAGCAAGATATATTTTTGTACTTTTTCATATTTCATTCTATGATAAAAGGCTTTTCGAGTAATTTAAAAACGTTTTTTGATTTTTACAATATTATTTATGTGATTTAGATTTCAATGGAAATGGAATTTTATATTTTATATTCCATTTCTGCGATTGAAGAATTGGATATACAAATATTTTATTCACTTTCTGAATTCATTTTTAGAAATATGTCATCTTTCATTATTAATAAAGAATGAATTTAAACTTCAATTTGCCAGACTTTAAAGGAATATTAAAATAACATCGTTTCAAGAAAAGCATTCACTAGCTAATTTTGAACTGCTTTAAAAATGCATATGTATGCAGATATCAATATGAGTAAACGAAATATATGTTTGAAAGTTATTACAAAGTTCACTAGATAACATCTATGAAAGAGATCCTTTCAGGAATACATTTAAAGAACAAAAATTAGAACGTATTTATGGAACAAAGAGCACCAAATGGAAAGGCTGTTTTTAATCAAACAGTCTTTCCACTTAAATAGTATTTCCATTTTCCATTGGTATTGAAATTATGTTACATTTTTAGAATATCTATCTCCATTGGCAATCGAGACTATTATGTGTTTTTGCACTTTTTAAGCATTCACGTGGGCTTGAACTTTATTTATTATAAAGGAAAAAAACATTTCCCAGAATTAAGTAATATTTTAGCCTTTCCGACAGATTATAAAAATAAATCCACTAAAATGGTTAACTTTTAGTAGACTTAACTTCTTTTGAACAATGGAAACTGTCTCAAAAATGTTCGCTCAGTACAGCTACTTAAACAATTATTAATGCACAATAATGTTACATAATAAATAAATTATTATGCATTAATCAATTAAGTTAAGCATCAGACTAAATATGATGAATTCTGTTGAACACATCATTAGGGCGAAAAGCATCGGACATGGATTTCCAAACCCTATATTCCGGGTTTTGTTTATAGGGGGATGCGTGAAACAAAATAGCTCATGACTAGCAACAACTGACGAGGCGCGAAAGAGCCATTAACTTTTGCAAAGAAATAGACCCAAATACAAATTCATCTGCTTTGTGAGGGTTTGCAATTCTTTCCATCTCAGTTTTAAGTAAAGCTGTACAATAACGTTCAAAATGTTGGCCGTTATTGTACTCATGACTAGCTACAACTGACGAGGCGCGAAAGAGCCATTAACCTTTGCAAAGGAATAGACCCAAATACAAATTCATCTGCTTTGTGAGGGTTTGTCATTCTATCCATCTCAGTTTTAAGTAAAGCTGTACAATAGCGGCCAATATTTTGACCCTATGATCAAAATGTTGGCAGTTTTTTTTTACTTTTAATTTTATTTTTTACTTTTAATTTTAAATTATTTTAGCCATGGAACTTTGATAGTTGTTATTAACTCTTCATATGATACTTGTTGAAATTGCGTATACATATTTATCGTCACACCCTGTATTCAAAAAAAGTTTTATTTATCCATTTTTGAGTGATGCTCACAGAAGATCTTTACCATATTACTTGAGAATCTATCAAAATATATTCAGAGAACAATGGCCTCTATTTATGGTATAAAGAGGTAACAAGATGAAAGTTGAGCATAAAAAGACGTTCGCGGTCACCTATAATTTGCCGCAAAATGATGATTCCTTAAAATGTTTTCTCACTGGCAAACTTATTTTAAAGAAAGTGACAAAAAGACTACTTATTATTTCTATTTTCGATTTATTTTAAAAATGCCTTGAATCTAAAATTAAGTCATCGTTTTATTAAATATCTCATCTGTAAGTTAACGCACATTATATTGAATGAATCTTGCATTATTAACTGTAGAGATAGAGAGATTAACAACCGAAAATATACTCATTAATGTTTATTTGTTTTTTCAAAATCCACATTCATGCTTTTTTCATAAATATTACCCAGGTTATATAACATTTTTCCATCGCTACGTGCTTCTAAGAGAATTGGCTTATTTATCTGTGCAATGCGTATGTTGATACACAGGTACCCAGAATTTATTTTGGTGGGTTCCTTACTTCAAAACTTTTGATTAAATAACATGACGGTAAACATTATTACATATTCATAAAGTGCAACTCACAAAAAATTTTTTTAATAACGCAAACAAAACTGAGTAATTACCATATGGCAGCTTTCGCGGCACGTAACCCATCGAGACTGAACTCCAAGTGTTCAATAATATTTATATCCCATTTTAATTTTTAAAAATAATATCAAACGATAAGAAGATTTGGGGCATAATAATACTTTATATAAAAGTATTTTACGGGAAAAATAATAGTCATGGAAGTATTTTCATCCTGCTCAAATTCCGGGCACATCAGCTAGTAATAATAATAATAATAATAAAAGTACGTCAGCAGCAATTCGAAGAGCAGCCTTCTACCAATATAATATTTCCTTCCAGGACTGATTCAAACCTGCAATTGGGAAACAACATTTTCTTGGCGTCGTCTGCGCTTCATAAAACTTTTTCCACCCCCACCAGGTGCATTCATGGGGTTAGAAATATAGGTCAAATATCGATTCGGCGGTGCTACTCGGGAGACCGATGGGAAGGCATTCCCGACTGCCAAGAGTAAAAACAATCTGGGACGTTTCACATTGTTGGGATCCATATTTATTGCCCATTATAGCGGTGGGAAGCCTCGTCTTTTAGAACTGAAAGGGAATATTTATACAGAAGAGTCAGATTGCCGTTTGCTTATTTTATGTGAAAAATTAGTAAGGGAAAAGCAGGTGAGCTCATATCATCAAGTTGCGTATTAATGTTTCTCCGTGTTAAATGGGAAATACGGAATGGTTGCCGAGTTTGGACCATCTGGATATTTTTTAATGCAAAGATAAGCGGAAGACATGTTAATAATAATAATAATAAATGTCTCTTACAACTGAGAGGAAATACTTATATAGAATAGTCAGATTGATTTTTGTTTGATTGTTTTATGTGAAAAACTGGTAATAGAAAAGCAGGCGAGCTCATATCATCATGTTGCATATTAATGTTTCTCCGTGTTAAATGGGAAATACGGAATGGTTGCACAGTTTGGACCATCTGGATAATTTTTAATGCAAAGATATGGAGAAGAAATTTTAATAAAATAAAAAAAAATGTCTGTTACAACTGAGAGGAAATATTTATATAAAATAAGTAGATTGTTTGATTATTTTATGTGAAAAACTGGTAATAGAAAAACAGGTGAGCTCGTTATCATGGTGCATATGCTTCTCTGTGTCAATATTAAAAAGGAAAAGGTTGCCGAA
>BGPR01003276.1:67438-103052 GCA_013235015.1 Araneus ventricosus | reverse complement strand
TATGCTTCTCTGTGTCAATATTAAAAAGGAAAAGGTTGCCGAATTTGGGTCATCTTTGGTTTTTAATGTAGAAAGATAAAGAAGAGATTTTGATAAAAAATGTAGTAGAGTGTATTGTTGTTTATTTACTTTCAAAACAATGGAATTAACGTTTTAAGAAATAAACTTTCAAGTAGGGAAAAAATATATAAAAAACTGTGCCATCGGTCCGGTTAAGGAAACTGAATTCCTAGAATCGACCACCAATTTTCCAAATTGGACCACATATTTATTTAAACACAATTAAAGCAAAAATATTGTTTCTCAAATTCATACCAGCACACATTGCATAAATCCAAATCTAACATTTTATCAACTATATCATTTCTTCTTCTTTCTATGTTTTCTGATATGCGATGCAAATCAAGGAATCCTTAGTTTTTGTTTGGATTTGTTTTTGCTTTGGATTATTCCGCTTTTAATTTGTAAGGACTACTAGCGATTATAATTGCTTCTGAGCTATGCCTCCAGTTCATGATAATAGTCCCATTCATTTAAACAGCCCAATTTATGCAACTGCTTGTGGTCTAACTGAGCAACGTTTGGACAACAACAAAAATAATTTACCTAACTTATCATTAAATTTAATTTAATAAAATTATTATTGCAAATTGTATCCAAAGGAATTTCCTCTCTGAGGATATAAAAAATATTTTGCTGATTACTTTAAAATAGCATAAGGAATATTATTTTGTTAAATATTTAATTGACTATATCTTAATCTAAATAGGGTTAGTTGGGGTAATTGGGGAAGAATTTTGCTGACTCTGACATTTCTTTCCCTTCGAAAGGCTAGTATGCAAATGGAGAAGATATCTTTATTTTTTGTGAGTGCATAATCATATTCTGCAGGTTTCATTTGACAATGCCTCCTTTGAAAAATAATTTATCACTTAATCAACCTCACTTTAAAGAACGTTCTCAATTTACCCCGAAGTGTTCCCAGTTACCCCATAGTCTGATCACAGTAAAGAATTAATTTGAAGATTATTTTGTTTAAAATCATTAGAAACTACTGTATATAGACTCAGAATGCATTTAATTGCCTTTTCGTAACTATCACAAAATACTGCTTTTTCAATGTTTTTCAGCAAAAATATCTTCTATTTCATGGAAGATGACATATAATCAATCATAACTATTTATTGCCTTCAATTTGGTGTAATTTATAATCATTCTAACTCAAATTCTCAAATTTTATAGAGGAAAATTTATTAAATGAATTTTAGGGGGAACTGAAATGACTGAATATTATGACACCCTAAAAAAATATTTAAGACTTAAAAATCACACATAAAAATTAGTAAAAACAAATAGTTCCATTTAGTAGTAGAAAGTAGATTTTCCACTTGAAATCGAATGTTCAGTTCAATGCTCTACTGATTTTTATTTGACATTTACACTACCTGAAAACCAAATATTTCTTTCCTACAATCTACTTCAAAAGTAGGACATGGAATTATAGCTTCTAACTGATTTTCAGAATTCGCAAACTAAACATTCACCACTCACAAATTTTGATTTAGCCAAATTGGTGGTACTCAAACTTGTCCTATACAATTCCATCTCAGTCAACGCTTTGAATTCCGCAGACCTAAGATTAATGTGCTTTCATTTTGGAACCTAGAACGTTATCGATCAATCAGACATATTTGTTGAAACTCATCGATGGATGATACAAGATAAATTACTTTCTCCATCTCCGCAGAATCCGTTTCTTGTTGAAAAGAACCAAAATCCACATCTTCAGATTCCTCCATCAGTATCACGTTTTTTATCTTTCTCGTCATCAGTTTTCTTGTTTTCTTCCATACTTGAAGTCAAACGGCTTCATAGAATTAGTAAGAAACAATTTTCGTACGTTAAAAGTAATATGTACGTGGATCACATGATAAACTGTTTTAAAATGTGAGTTATTAATTTTACATGAAACAGCGAACTTTTCAGACGGGACATAACACAATCGCGTTTCTAGATCTAAAATTGCTACCATCAAATAGTTAATTATTCCAAATACATAAATATACTAGTTTTTGTAACATTTGAAGCCTGTTCCCAATTACTCAGCAGTGAAAATTGACAGGGGTAATTAAGAACACTAACCTATTGCTAAACATGAAATCCAAAAACGAAAATAGAACTTTCCTTGTAATTGTTATATTCTACAGATCTGAGAAATATATAACGCATGAACTCAGCTTGTATATTAGCGGCGTAAAAAACGAAATATGACATCTAAGAAATTTTGATTTGACTTTTCTAAACACGGTTGCAATTAAAGGTAGAAAACGTTATTAAATACAATTGAGAAAATTAGGGAAGTAGATGTCTCCTTCCTCTAAGATTTGTTAACCAAAGCACCGTTTTTTTTCAGTTCGATAGGTCTTCAACAGTGCACACTCGAGTCACCGTTCCCAATTACTACGTGTTCCCAATTTCCCTTCCTGATCCTACTTATTCTCTAACTGCAACCATGGACCACTTTCTCCTAAAAGTGATTACATAAATAACGTTTACATCGTTACAACATAATTTGCCTATTTTGTGGCCTAAATAGTTAATAGAATTGAAGTTACGAAACACGTCCAATCTAAGCGACACTCCAAATTCGATATATCTCCCATATTGCCATTCTAAGAGAGATAGACTATTTTTAAAAAGCATAAAACAATTATTAAAATTAGGATTTCCTTTATACTTTTGTATAAATAAAATGAAAAATAAAATCGAATAAAAGAGACTTGAAATTTATTTGTCGTAACCTCTCCTAGCACACAAATTTATTTGTCTAAACCATTGCTAGCATAAAGTATGTATTCGAAATTGCAAAGACATGTTGTTATGCTTCAAATTCACTATCATAATATACTACAATATGGTGAGTATAAAGCTTTTAAGAATAGTCTGAACTGAAAGCTTGAACATGAATAGACATGAACTGAATTGAAAGCGTGAAAGATATATAAGTAGGAATGATCTTCTTCGCGATTTTATTTTGCAGTGGTGTTGTAAGATAAGACCACTTCAAGTAGAACATGTCATTATTTTAATCGGAGGAATAATTCATGTGTAATTTGTCTAAAAATTGTTCCAATTATCTGGACTGTTATCCAAAAACATACCGGATTACATCTCTAACACATAAGTTTAACATAGACATCAAATTTTGTTCTCAGACCGCGGAATTTTTCCTACTGAAAACAGTTTTCTTAATATCGCACATTATAAACTACTAATATCGCCTATGACTGAAATGAATTGAAATACAGTGTAAATTAAGTCATGACCATACTTTGTTTATTAAACATTAAAATTAAGGCACAACAAAATTGAAAGTAATTTAAGACAGCTTTTTGTACTTTTAGTAATATAGTTAAAGTATTCTTTTATCCTAAATAAAACAACAAAATAAATAAGTTCTTAGGGAGCATTGTCAGGGGATAGGACATCAACTATACATTTTTAAAGGTAATTTTTTTAATGTATGTTCCCTGACAGGGCTAGGGCGATAATGGGAAAACTCAAGAGAGCGATATTGAGAACAACTTAACCCTCAAACATGGCGGAATCCCCCTTCAGAATCGGAACGCAAACCAAAAAACACACTACACGAAAATGTAGTCAATTACAGTTACTATCACCGCCTCAAATGGTATATTATAATGACTTGAACTTTACTGATTACACAAGAAGTAATGAAACATGATTGGTAAATCATCAATCACGAAAATTAACAAAAATTCCCAGAGAAAAGAAAAAAGGTTCAAACGGCTTCCTCAAACAACTACTGAAGGGGTAAGCTTTCTGGTTCTGGATAGTGGCCACCATATACCACTTTAAATCGAGAAGAAGCCGTGGTAGGCGATAATAGGAACATAGGCTATATTTGGCTCCCTATTACTACATAAAAAAATGCTTTTTCTAGAGTACAAATTTTTATTTTCTGTTTCTTATGAATTCAATACTTTCAATTCAGACTTTTCAGCAAGGATTTATTCTTTTGAAACTTGTAGGGAAACAGGACGAGTGTTGACAATTTAGAACACATATTTTATGTTAGGAAAATTTAAGACGAATAAACTGAATATCTATTTTATTCGATTTTAATTTTCATTTCTACATCTTCTGAAGATGATTCGATGTAATAAATTTTATTGATATAAAATCCGCCAGAGATTACTCAAATTCAAAGAAGGTAATATATAGCTCCTATCAGCTAACAGATACTTAAGAAAGAATTCAAGATTTCATCAATACTCGAAAACCGATTTCAATAAGTTTCAGTTCTATTCAGAGGACTGGACTAAAATTCCTCTTCGCTGCATATACACATGTATTATAGGAAAACATGTTTACGGATTCTCCTGTAACCATGTGTCTCCTTTTCAGTGCTTTCAAAGTAGAAATAAAATTTCCCATATGTTGATGGCGGAACTTGCAGGCTTCAGATTTTGAGTATCAATTTCCTAGGACAGCTTAAATTTCAGTTCTTCTTCCTTAGTTTTATTTGAAAATGTTGAAGCATTTTGAACAAAAGATGTTAAATGTTTCTTCGGAATACTACATATTTTAATTAAAGAAACTGCCTAGTACCTTTTTAAAATTTAATGAAGCGAGTTTTTAAAATAACGCTAAATGCAAGTTGTTTTTCATAATTCTGTATAATTGTATTTATTGCTCATAAAAGCTAAATATTGTGCTTAATTCATAAAGATTAATTAAACCGTGGACATAAGAATTGCTTTTTTTTCTACAGAAGGAAAACAAAAAGATAATCGTTTTTAGAACATGATAATAATAATTACATTTATTCATTGAACACAGAATGAAAAGCTCTTTCAATTTTGTATTGTGACTGGAATTATTTTTTTTCAAAATCGAAAGTTCAACGTTTTTAAAATTATAGAAACAACTCTAAATATTTTGATTCGTTGTTTCTAAATTATCATTTAATTAAACAGCATTATTTTTCTTATTATTTATACGGAAGCATTTTAATTTCTGCTTCTTAGTTAATTCGACATGATACATGTATATATCTTTATTACAAATTTTAATGCTGATCGTATAGATATTAAAAATCTATATGAAATTCTAATTTCTCTAAAATGAAATTTCTCCATCCAAAACAGTTTATAGTGGTAGAAAGGAAATTACATTAAAATAGTTTTCTTGTGGATACAGGACGGATAGTTAGAAAAAAGCTTGATAACGAAACATCGAAGAAAATGCCGAAATTAAACGCTTTTAAAGTATATTAAAAAACCCAAAATTAGAATTTGTAAAGATTACGCAGACAAACAAAAAATTTTGTTTTAAGCCTGGAATTTTTTGAACTAATTTTGGCTATCTCTGTTATGCCGATTTCAAATATGAAAACAATTTTTCTCTATAAGTTCTTATTTTGAGATTCAGTGTAGCTAAATAAGTAAATATTTAAAACTTTATAGAACAAGTTATTCCTCGAATAGATGAATCACATGAAAAGAAAGAATATTAGTATCTGCTCTTATGTAGGAAATCATGTGATGAATGAAAAAATATGATACCATACTAGCATTGGTCATGGGGAGAAGATTAAGTTTCACGAACGTCAATTGATAATTTGTGTGGACATAAAAAAATGTTTAACTTTCTCCTTGGTCAGCAAAAGAGCTACCCTAAATATCCTTGATTCTTGTGCCTGTGGGACAGCACAGCAAACAATATCATCGTACATGAAAAGTGTGGTCAACTAGGAAAAAAACGCAGTTTTTATAGAAGGAAATGCCATTTTGGAACCCTTGACCAGACGAGACAGAATCATCTTGCCTCCACTGCAGATAAAGCTAGGGTTAATGAAGAGCCTGCATCAGGTCATCTCTGGGTCTGCGAATATAGGACAAAAATACCTCCAATAAATATGGAAAAACTTAAAACTGAAATTTCTGATGTGCCTCAAATCAGATAGCTCATGAACGAACCTTATTTCGTGGATTCCATGCATGAAACAGAGCGAAACATAAAACTGGAATCTTTTATGGTCCTCAAATCAGATAACTCATGAACGATCCTTATTTCGTAGATTCCATGCATGAAACGGAGCGGGATTTAAAACTGGAATTTTTGATGGTCCTCAAATCAGATAGGTCATGAAAGATCCTTATTTCGTAGATTCCATGCATGCAACAGAATGGAATTTAAAACTGGAATTTTTGATGGTCCTCAAATCAGATAGGTCATAAACGATCCTCATTTCGTGTATTCCATGCATGAAACAGAGCGCAAAGCGTGGCTCTCTTTGGTCCTTGTTCTTACGAACTTTCTGGTCAACCGCAAGGCTATGCAGATTTAGTGAGCAGCAAGTTTAACAGTTTCAGAGACTTTGGCTGTAATTTAAGCATAAAGTGCATTACTTACACAGTCACTTAGACCATTTCTCTGATAATTTTGACCATGCTAGTGAAGAATATGGTGAAAAATCTAACTAGGTCATAAAGACAATGGATAGCCGATACCAGGGCTGATGGAATACATATTTGATGTCAGATTACGGTTGGAATCTGCAAAGAGAGTGTTATAGAAGGTTCCCTCAAGAATGTCAAACAAAAGAAGTTTTAGGTGTGGAATAATATAACTTTTCCTTTTTTATTTATTCTAGTCATTTCTAATTTTTACTTAAGCTAATATAGAATTATAGGAGTGGTGCTGTTTCTCAGTAGGTTTTTCTATTGAGCAAAATGCTTTACAAAACTAATGTCATATTTGCTTTCGGACCATGAAATACACATAAAATCAGTTTTTAAAAAATCCCCGGCACCAAGTTATGTGTTGGCCTGTGTTATCCAATAATGTTAGCCAACGTTTTGGAATATATACATTAGAAAAGCTCAAAAGAACTTAAGAATGATAAACTTAAAAGGTTATTATAAGACGCAAGTTACTTCTTTTAAATAATTGAATTCATTGCATTAATATTGGACATTCATACGAGTATAACACTAAAACAGAAAACTTAAACATTCTTGGTAACTATATTTAAATTAAAAAATAATCATTTAAAAAACTTAAGTCTCGGAAGTTTGGAGTATATACTCACTGGCTAGTATCTCAGCTCAGACTGACTCGTAGCATTTCATGCCCCATAACCGTTTTCTTAACGGTGGTACTCTTGGGTTTCTCACTGGTATGGAACTCTCCCATTTGCCACACATTATTTTTGAGAATCTGTCATTGAAAGAATTAAGACATCTGAATTTTTCTGTTGGAAATGTGTTGAATAAGTATTCCAAACAAATAATTTGATGACTGTACTCAAAGAATTAAAAAGAAAGAAATTTGAAGTAAGGATTTTCAAATAATCGAACTCGTTCGTTTTTCTGGCACTGTTAAATCGTTGAAGAATCTAAAGGGGAAATTTCTATCGAATTATTATTAAAGCCTAGACGAATATTTAATAATTTTTAAGACATTGATAATTTGAAATAGTAATGAAATTACTGAAATCGTTATTGAAAGGCAATTCAAAATGAGGTAACATTGTAGCATATTATATCCAAAAATTTACACTGTATCAGTTGTTTAATTTCAAAGAAGTTTTGCTCAGCTTCGAAAGAAACAGATTGATTTTTTCTATTCATGATTCGTTTGAAGCCAGTTGATCAATTTACATATTCACTAGGGACCGTCGAAAGCTTTCAGAATTCTTTGAAATCTCACGTGACAAAACGAAAGTGTTGAAGCGAAATAACTTGAAGTTCCACACATTCAAAACAATTGCTTTGTTACTCGAACAAAAATGTTTCAGAAAATAGTTGAACAAAAAATAAAAGAAATTGACTTTCGTTGGTAAAAAAAGAATTGAAGAGAGGAGGTACTCTCTATCTTGAATAAAAAATATCGTGGGCCGTAGACCTAAATGGAGTCGAATAAAACAACACTGCGATTGTGAAGACTTTCACAGCACGGGCCACTTTCAGATGGTTCAATATCTGTGAATAAAACTTGAAGCAAGAAAGCCATATTGTCCTAAAAGATTTTAATAAAGCAATGCTACAAAAGTATATTAAGTTAATTTGATTTGAATTAAAAGTTGTAAATATTTATACACCGGAGTTTTGCTATGCAATCCCAACTTTGTCCATAAACTCTAATTATTTGTGACCAATTCACATTATCCTAAAACGCGCAAAGTAAATTCTGTGTTTCGTAGATATTGTATGTGGTCTAAAACAATTTAATTCATATAAACCAGTAGTTCAGTACACTATTTGAAAAGTACTGGTGACTAAATTTATTCCTTTTTTTACGCATCAAGATTGTTTTTTTAAAACACAGCATTAATAACTAAAAAAGCTTTAATTTGTAAATCGCAATGATTCTCATTCATATAATAGTTTCAGAGGTTTTAATTGCAGAATGGCCATTTCTATTCACTATGTATATATTACTATTATTAGACTTTTATATTGGTAGAAATTTAAAAAAAATACAATGTGGAAAAATATATTCAAATGACGTTGGGTTAATTAAAATTTTTGAGAACCTTTTAAATTTGTTTTTAAATTTACATAAAGTTAATTGCTCCACAAAAACTGTAATAATATTAATATTTATTTATGTAAATCACAGAAAAAAATGCTCAGTTCTTTTTGTTAATACAGATTTCTGCTTGCTCTCAATGAGCTTCCCGGAAAGTGATACTGTTTGTTTATTAATAAGAAGTTCAAAAAATGCTATACAATTTTATAGCATAAACATCACACAGTAATTCCTAGATCTGTTGATTTGGTTATATACATTCTGTTCCTGTGCTGACATGGCACGTATACCTCTCGCTGAAGTTCAACCCGTCAGCCGCTAGCGAAGTCTTAATCGCATTCTTCTTATACTGTCAATTATGCTAGACAACTTTATTACCTCGTCGCTTTCAATATTTAGCTGATCTGAGCAGAAGGAACGGTTTACTCTGGATTGTTCAACCCTATGTATTTCATTGCAAGTACAAGTTATTTATTTAACTGCAAATCTAAAGGAAATTTTGTATTGTTCTGCACAGTTTGAAATATAAAAAATTATCACATGCATTCACGTTCTTATCTGTGAATTTATACATTAAATCTTTCAGTAAAATTTGGAATAAAGCACAACAAAGCTGGCCGTTTTTATGCGAATAAATAAAAATACGACGAACAAAATAATAAAGCTTAAATTCATAATAAAAAATAACTTTATTCATTAAGGTTAAATTAAGGTATTAAGGTTTCAAATGTATGCTTCTAACGAAGATTTATGTTATACTAAAATTAATCTATTCTTCAGAAACTTATTTATCTACCGTTCCGAAAAACAACATCTCCAAAATATTAGTTTTTGAAAATTCTGTATATACAATCGATTAATGTATTTGAATTGGATTAATATTTGTGAAGCAATTTTAGTAATTTATACTACAAGTTCTGCTTTATTTCTTAAAAAATCGTATCTTTATTTTTTAAAGATATTCATACTTTGTTAAAATTATCTTAGTGAAGCAGGAATTTATACAATTCTTATACCTTTATATTAGTCTTATACCGTTACATTCGTACAAGTATCAGCGAAAATAATAATAGCTTTGTTCTTAGAACTCCTCATCCTTATCCTTTATTTACTTACAACATATTAGTTTCTATATCAACTTCTTAAAACATTTTTAAACCAATGAAGTTTTTATAACAATTTGTCAAACATGGACACATATATCTTTTCAGGTCTAAGAAGTTTTTATAGATATCTTGTATAAAAAAAGTATTGCATTTTACTACTGGCATTTCACAAATTTATCTGAAGTAGTGGCCCTTAGCCAATATAGCTTTCGGCCCCTTTCCTCTTCCAAACTTACAAAACCAGATATTTTGTATTGATTTTAATTTAATATCTCTATAAGCAGCTTTTATGTAACAAAAATCTCCACAAACTGAAATAACAAAGCATTTAACATCTCGACAAATTGAAATTACAAAATAAGAAACATTCAGCTCACCTTCAAGAGAATTTAATTTGATTTTAATTTAATAGCTATATAAGTTCCTTTTAAGTAACAAACATCGCCACAAACTGAAATAGCAAAACATTTAGCATCTCAACAAGTTGAAATAACAAATAACAAACATGCAGCTCACCTTCAAGAGATTAAAGAGACTTGCTTTCAGTATCTTGTGTATAAGAAATTACATTTAAAAGTAATTTTAAACAAAAACCGACCACACTGACTTGCAAGCCAATTTGAAAACATGAAAAGAAATCCTGAAAAATCCTGAAATTTAAGCAATGCTTCATTTAAATCTCGATATGTTCGAGTACATGGCCCTTGCAAATCAGAAGAACAAAATTTGATTACCAAGGGGTTAACCTGGAGTTTAGGGTGCGTACTCACTTCGTTTCTCTTGAGCACACCAATTGTTTGTCGCCAAGAAAGAGAGTTCCAGAACATTTGTTTTGGATGCGAGTTGCAAATTTTTTCGGCGTCGTTTGCGCATGCGCCGATAGTGATTTGTTTACAGTTTTACGGTGGATACCCTTAATTTCGCCTCATTTCCATTGGTCCACTGTCTGCTCTCTTCAATTTGATTGGTCGGCGTACGAATTTGAATAATACTTCGTTTGGAATTTTTGATCATTTACCAAATGATTTTTTTCAATAACCATTCGCTTCTCTTCTAAAGATTTTCGTTCCTCGAATTTGCTGATTCTCTTTCTCTGTGTTGCTGATTATGGCTTCGAAATATAGAACAAGGAATGTTTTTTCTGGAAACAATGTTTCCCTTCATCGTCTTCAGACGTCGTGGTTTTTCTGCGTGTTTCGTTTCTCAATGAAAAAGCGAAGCTACGAGGGCCCCGTTTTGCTGAAAGCGAAGCCGCTGATATTTTTTAAGTTAAAAAATTTGCCCGGTACACATTTGGAATGCCAAAGGCATTGCGTGCTCAATCTCTCGTTTTGAGGTGCCGTAGGAATCGAATGTGCAGAAGACCTATAAAATACTCACTGCGCATCCTAAACAGTGTTTGGCGACGGCAAATAAAATTGCGCCAAAAAAATTGGCTAGAAAATAGTACGCACCCTAAACTCCATGTTTACCTACCAAGATAATAATCAACAACAACAAAAAAATCAAGGCCTCAACTTCCGGGGCCTCTAGGCAATTGCCTACTTCGTCTATTTCATTATCAGATCCTGAACTCAAACAAAACCAAATAAAATGGAAAAGAATAAAAGTATTTCTCATCTATCATTGTTTTTAATGATAAATTTATTAAAAGAAGTAAAAAGGCAGTCTTCGCTGCTTACATTTAAAAGAAACAAAGAAAGCAAATGCTGCATACAAAATCACGAGTCGAACTTTACTTCCGATACGTTAAATCCTTTACAAAAGTACTTCTAACATACTCAACGAAACTGAAAATATCTTTTATTGAGAAAAATCAAATCCCTCGATAAAGATTCACGGTCTTCAAGCACTATCATAATCTTTCTGATGAAAATAATACTTGGGATATCGTTTCGGGCGTTGCGGATGAAGAGGCGGCGGATAAAATGGATAAATAAATGAAAAAGGAGCCATACCGAGAGAGAAAATAGTTTTAAGTTGCAACCAGATCAAACGCGTCTGGATGAAATTGAGGAGGATAATGGAAAAGAACGCGAAAAACCCTCCATGAAAGTTTTAAAAGAGGCGAAAAAATAAGCGGTGTTCTCTGCAAATACTTTTGCCCATGATGCTTCGAAGAACATCTGCCTCTCCCACTGAAGAGGTAGAATGAGAAACACTGAGTCGTTTCCGCTGACATTTTTGGTCTAATTTAAGAGAAAAGGAATATGTTTGGAATAAAAATTAAAATATAGCAATAGTAATTAACATTCTCAACAGATTTATAAAGACAAGTACAATATGAAAGCATGAGACATCGATTTAAATTGATGACGGTATTTATCTCTGTCGTGATTAGAACATTGTTTTTATGAGTGTAATACAGCAGAACTTGCTAATTCGAAGCTGGCAAGACCACGAAAAAAATTCGATTTCTCCAGAAATCTCAATTCACCCTTTCAGTCCCAAGATCCTTATTATTCATTCTAAAATTCTGAAATTTGTGAAGTGTACTCATTTTGGGCCTAACACGAAAGTTCAAAAAGAAAAATAATTATTTAATTTTTTAAAATTAAAATTCAAAATGGTTCCAATTGGCATCATGGGGGCTAAGTAGTGCAGAAGTTAAATATGCTATGGAGCCATTTGGAATCATCGGGAGTTAATGCAATGCAATAAGTGATTGAAATATTTCACAAAGATTGGCTTTTATAAAACATAGTAACTAAATATACATTTATTGATAATAGTACACATTTTCCTTTCTTAAGTAAAAAACAGGTTAATAATGAAACTAATTTTATTTTACATGGTAAGCTTTAAAACAGTTATTTTGTTATTCAGACATAATGAAATATTGCTTTTTTCTCACATTACTCTTGCATAGGATTGAATACATAATTTGGATCTTCTTTTTCCATCTGTGTGAAGAGGCCAATGGACAATTCCGTTATATCTGACATCAGATACTGAAATTTAATTTAAATATTATTTTAAAATTTCGTTGAAAATTAGTTTTAAATATTAATTTAAAATTTCAAAATATAATAGAGAAGATTCAATATGAACTTCAAACAAATATAAACACAAACGCAACACGTACAGTCATTAAGACAAGTTGAGCTGTGTTCATCTAACTCCGTTGATTCCAGTTGGAGTCATGATATTTCAGGGAACATAAGAACCCAAATTTCAAAATAAATATTTATCAAAAACAGCTCAAAAAATATGTTAACATATACAAAAATAATAAGAATGAAATTGTACCTGTAATTTCATTTAAATTATGTTAACCCTTTGCTTAACACTCATTTGGGTAGGAAGGAGGGAAGGATGGAGTTTTGTTCTCCGGCGTATGCTCCAGAACGGGGTTCTTGGCCTGTGTTTTGTTAACAAAATCAAATCTCGAATATCACACAAAAACCTAAAATCTACCTTCGTTTCAATCAGCTTAAAAATCAAGCAAAATTGCCATCAGGAGATGGACTAGAAAATATGCCGATCCAATTCGGTCAAGAGAAAAAAAATGGCACCCTCCTAGAAAGACCTCCATATTCTTTTCTCGTTTGGGTAGGCTTGTTGGTGTGGATCTAAAACAAAGCAAAACAAAAAAACCCGACTTCTACGACGACTTGCGAATGTCGCCGCTGTAGCGGCATCGACCGCAAAGGGTTAACATTTATTTTGACATCTTTCGCTGAATGAAGTGAAGTACAAAAAGGTAATTTTTCAATAGGTAAAATCGATAGTGCAGCCAACTATTGGTAAGAATTAAAAATATATTTGATAAGAGTAAAATACGGAGAATTTAATGATGTCCATTTGGTATCAGAGGCAGGTTTCGATGCCGAACAAAAAAATAATGAATATGATGATTTCAAATGACATCACTGGGATTGAAAGAGTTAAGAAATGGATCTAAAAATAATTACAACAAGATAAAAAGAAATTTCTAAACTAAATATGACAGTAAACGTAATGCTTTGGTTTTTTGGGAAACATCTACCTCTTCCCAAAATTTAGCAGATTTAATAAATAAGGTGCAATTAATATATTTGATAAGAGTAAAATAGAAGAATGTTTTGTGTGTACCACTTTAAATGCAATAACTGTACAATCCTTAACAAAAAAAGTGCGGCACTTCAATAGCTCGAGTATTGATTATCTTATCTATATTTACAAAACCAATGTAGTCAGAAATTGCTCGAGGGGATAGGTTTATTCAGATCGTCTAATTGATTAGCCGAATTAATTAATGTAGTTAATTAACTACTATCTCGAAATTTCCCATTATGGAAACAGAGATTTTTCGATCCGGCATGCCTTTTTCAATACGCATGTCAAGTTTCGTTTTAAAATTAGCAAGTCTGTACGATAAATTAATTGTTTTGTTTTTTAAAACTCCCCCTGAATAGATCCAACTCACTTAGGACCGTATATTAACACATTCTCTGCTACTATTCATGCCTGAGATTCGAACCATCTATCTAATTAGATGACACTTTCTCTGCCATCTCTTAACTACAGTAGAGAAGATGTCATCTAATTAGATAAAAGGTTCTCGACACACCAGAGCGTCGGTGGCAGTGAATGAATTAAGTAAATCTCAATTTGTTAGTAACAAATAAAGCTTTTCTTTCTGTCTTGCTTCACTGAAATTTCAAAAAATTAATCAAAATGATTCAGATTGATTTTTAACCCCTTAACTGGTTTGTTTTCTCAACTATCTAATCAGATGATACCTCCTATTTTGTGAATGTGTTGTTATTTTAACTCAATTGAGAACAGTTGAAATGTTTATGGATTCCATATAATTTCTGTATCTAATTATAATGCCTGTTATCGACTTTGGTTTAGTTTTTAAGTTTAAAACTATTATAATTCGATGCACATACGTCGTACGGGCAAACCAGTTAATAGGAGCATTCTTTTATGAATTCTTAATATTTTCTGATTTTTTAGTGCAAATTTGAGCATTTTATTACTTTGCAAAATGTAATCCAGCCTCTTTAATTTATTCCGCCCAAAAGGCATGTCACTCAAAGAAGATCTAAAAAGTGGAGATTCATCAAATTCTCGAAGTTGAGCCTTTTGACGATTATAATACTTTCTATTTGAAAACTTCGCGTAGAAGAAAGTAAAAATACAGAAGAAGAAGAAATCGAGAATGATTTAATCCGGATTGTTATGTACTGAAATTAATGTGTCAATATATTCCATGAGTACAAGACAGAATGTGGATATATTTTACACATTTGATTTTGTGGTGGTTCGAAAAATAGAAAACTATTTAAAATACTACATCAGAAATACACTTTACTGAGATTATATTTATTTCATTCATATTTGGAATAAAAGAATCATAGAATTCCCCTTATTCTTCATGTATTCTTCCATTCTTGATATTGCATCCTCAGAGATTTTTGATTAATCTTTACTTTTCTTGAGAGCAGACGCTGTCTTGTGGACAAATATGGCGCAATATCTTGATATTTCACTTGACACAAGAAAAGTTAAATCTATTCCCTGAAGAAAGTAGGCAAGCGTTCAAATATTGAAACACTCGTTCCCTCTATTATAATCTGGGTATGCATTATAGACATATTTATCTTCCGAGATATGTTGTATCAGATTTTTTCCTGCTGTGTCCAGGCTATTTTCATCGTACTCAAAGGGACTGCATGACTTCCATTCCGTTCCTACTACATGTTATGATATGAGAAGATTCATCGGATCAAAAGAAAAGGATTTTAAATATTAAAGAAGGATAACAGGTCACGATATAGAAAGATCATCGAATCTCGTTTTCTTCAAGCGTGCATCATTTCGGCTGCGAAAACTACAGTTTCAGTTGCTTGCCGTCTAGTCGGTTCTGAGAATTGATGCATTATTTATCTGGGTTGAAAAAACTTTAAGATTTTTCTGCGTACCGAACAGGATAATCTGTGTTTTGTGCTTGGGATCTGTTCTGTGGACATTGATATAGTTACTACTGAAAGGAGAATAAATAATTTTCGCTTGTTTAGAAGTTCTCTTTCTGCCTTTACAATCCGTGTTTGGTAAAATTTCAAATTAGTACAGTATATTAGCCCATTAACTGTTTTGCCTAACTCCACTCATGCATAGAATCATTTCATTTTTACACTTATAAGCTAACATTTAGTCATTCATAGACGTTATAAGTCTACGCAGAAATGATCCGTAATCCATTAACATCTCAAGTGTTCGATGGACATGTAGTTGCATCAATACGACAATTCATCCTCAAAACAGAGGGAGGTGTCATCTAATTAAATAGTATTGAAAATTACACTGTTACTAAAAACATGGAATAAATATCTATCACAAATTAAAGTTTAAAATTACTTTGCTAATGAAAAATTAATATCAAATTATGCATACTAGATTCAATTGAAATTAAACGCAATCACTATTTGCGGTGAAGTGTCGTGACCAAGAGCCGCGGCTTTTGGCTGAGCAAGGTGAAGAAAAGTGTAGAAAAATGGTTGTCTTTCAGAATTTATTCACAGTGCAATCATATTATTATATGCAAAAAATATACATCACATTAATTCTTGATTAACTGCCTATGTACATGTGAGGAAACAACTCCAGTGAAGATAATGCAATTCGGAGAGAAATAATGTCCGATATCCGACGTACAGGACCGAGTTGGATTAAGTTCAGGATGAACTTTCTTGAGGAATCTCATCAAATTCCTTTAAATCATTTAATTGTATCACACTGAAAAATCTATTACATTCCAGAAGTTCAAGATGGACTTTCGCAAGATCAGGTCCGAGCGCCGGGTTTGTCTCCAAAAAATAAGCAATCTCACTCGGGAGAAGTAACGGAATCTAAAAGGAATTCCCACGAGACCAGTCTCAGGGGTTTTACCACGATCCTACCGGCAACTATCCGTACCGAATAGTTCTAGCTCACGAGTAACTCAAATTCTGCGGGAAAATAGTCGTGACCTTAAATTTAAAACTACCACCAACGCCGGTTGAAATCAAAGTGAGTAATTTCTCACCGTTTCCGCGAGTGCGAGAAGAGGAAACGATCGACCAATCAAAAGAGAGCACTCATCCCGATTTCGAAGCATAAACAAACAAAGCGACTGTCGAGTCGGCCTGTAGAGTATAATGTTTTAATGAAAACTACTTACTTTTGTTCAAATGGTTGTAGTCATGCAGTTTTTACAGCATAATCAAACATCTAATTTGTTAGATAAGTGGTTTTTCAAACAAAAGTTGCTGAAATATGATGCCAATCTTATTTATTGAAGACTTTGTGAACTGTGTTCACAGATAAATCTCTGATATTTCTCGAATATAAATTTTTTTTCCTATTGAATCGTGTTTCTACACTTTATGTCATTATTTTATCTATTTATTTCTCGAATATGATATGCATAGAATGAATTGACTCTTTATATGAATGTGCTTTGTTATGCAATAAAATATTTTGTTTTGGTTTATAAATGTTTATTTTCAATACTACATCTATAATCACTGTATCATTTTGCATGTAATAAAGACAAATACACTCCAGAGAGCACTTCACGTATAAGAAATTAAAATAACATTTTTGAATATTCTTTGCAGTTGTTTTTCGTGAAATCATAGGCAAATAAGTGCTCTTATCAATGAAATATGATGTATAATAAATAAGTTTTTAAGCAATTAGCCACTTGTATAATCTTAGCTTGAGTTTTAAATCTAAAACGAATGTTGATTTTGCAGAATACATACTTTTACAGTAATGAGTAGTTGAGTTTGCATACTTTATCGTGGAATATATGTTAAGGACCCTTAACATTGCATGTTTCCACATCTTTTGTAATAATATTAGGCAATTTATTTGTTGTGATAGTTATTGCTGATAACTGCATGTTTTTATGCATGCTATTTTTGCACATTATATCTTTATTATATGGATAAATTACGATAGATAATAAATTGTGGATGCAAAATTATATTGCAAGTCAAAAATTGATTAATAACTGAAGTTTCTCAAATATTACTGTATTTTTCTTATAGAACTGCAAATAAAATTCAAATGGTTCACCCCCCAGAAAAAATTAGAATTTAGAAAGCTAAGTTCAGTTTTCATAAGTCAGTTTTTTGAATGAAGACATCTGCATTTTCTGAATACCTCATGGCTATGATTTGGTTTAGTTTTTTATGGTGCAAGGACCATAGATTTGATCATACTGCTCATGACTATGATTAAAATCTATTATGTGTATCCATTTCATATTGTTCAGCCCGCTTTCCATTAGAAAGTCAAAGATAAGGTAAAGAATCATTCGTTTCGACACATTATATGTATTCAGAATATTTATATTTTATCATACAAATTTATGAACTTGCTGTCTTAGTAGAGTTGTAGAAAGTTAGAAAGAAATTTGATATAGATTTCTTCTAACACTAAATATTAGACAGAAAAAATATACAAAATAAAAATTCAAATTCTTTTCAGTTAGCAATCCTTTTTCCTATTAATTATTAAGTTATTTAAAATGAAACCAAGTTTACAAATGCCCCAAAATTTTGTATTTTGCAAAAAAAAATAGCTTTTGCAAATAGTGATAGAAATTGAAACATACAATTTATAATTATTCAAAAACTGGGTATTTCTTTTAAAAAAATTGCAGACAGTGATTTAAAACGAAGCAATATTTAAAAGAACCGGGTATCTTGGAAAAAAAGTTTTTGCGAATGATAATTCAAAATGAAACACACAATTTATAAATATGGGAAAACTGGATAATTTACAAAAAACAAAAGGTATTTCAAATGGTGATTCAAAATGAAACACAAAATTTATAAATACCCAAAACTGGTTAATTCACAAAATGTTTGCAATGGTGACTTAAAATGGAACAAAATTTATACCTCCCCCCCCCGTCTAAACTATAACTAACTCTATATATAAACTGATCATTTTGTAAGAAAAAAAGTATTTGCGAATGGTGATTTAAAATGAAGCATATACAATTTTAAAAAAATTAGGATTAGAATAAAATATTCCAGAAATTAAATGGGATATGAGAATAATTTATTTTTTCTGGTTGGAAGAAATAATACAATGGAAAATAATTTTGAATTATGTTTTTTATGTTATATAGATAGCACCAGTGAAGCTTCCTATTCATAATTTTCTCGCAATGGCATTTTGCAAGACAGCCATTCTTTTTTTTTTATTTAATGAAGAGTTAATCCCAGGCTGAAAAGTAAAACAACAGGATTTAAAAGAATATGCTTGAAAATTTTTAAATGGATAAGCGTACAATGTAAGTACTTTAATGTTGAGAACAAACTTGCCACTGTAAGCAAAATGGAAAAACACCTTAAAGAAGGTTATTGAGAGGGATTCAATAATGAATTTTGTTTTAAACAAATTCCAACTAGATCAAACCTAGAGTTTCAAGAATATTTAAAGCTGATGTTTATGATCCAGATGAAACTCTGCCTAGAGAGTAAAATGTCTAGTATATCTTAAAATAACTCAAGAACTGCATAATCACTTTTAAAAACTATTAGAATTGAAACATGTGCTAACTTTTTCATCAGAAATGGTTACTTCTTTGACTAATTAATCTAAAATAAATTATAAACAAATGCATCTTTAATTTTAGTTTCCATTGTCAACTCTTTATTATTTTTAAAGCAAAATCAACATATTTTTTTTAATTTAATTTAAAATAATTTTTAAGAAAGCAGCAAATACATAATTATTCATTCACTACTTTACTTAAAAAGGGTTGACATTTAACTCGCATATTTTATGTAAGATGCATAATGTAGTAATTGTTTCTTTTTTCTGTGATTAAATTCTTTGGCTTCTATAAAATTAAAAAAAGTAGTAAAACGGTCATGTTTGCAGTTTTTTTTACCTTACTCAAAATACATGATGTATAAATATCAAATTACACTCCAAAGCATGTATTTTACATGAATAGAGTTAATTGAAAAATAAATACCCATTTTGATTATTATCAAGTAATTACCTAGGCATTTTACATCAGTGGGCTCTACTCGTTTTAGGAATCTCTTGTTTAAATATATAATTTTATTTTAGAATTATTAATACTGTTTAATTAATCGTGGAATAAATATTGATTTTCTTAGGGAAGTAATATACAGTCATCTTTATTCAGGTTGCTGTTGCACTGTATAGAAGTTCCGAATATGTTTTGACACTATATTTTAAAAAAGTATAAAATCGCATAAGTTCGATTTATTGAATCGAACCATTTTGGGTATTTACCTTAAAAATTAATACCCGGATATTTTGCATCACCGATTGGAATTGTTAGTTTCAGTTAAAATTTTTATTTTGCTAGGTATTTTTGCATAGTTAACACGTTGTTTTTATTTATGCTTAAGGTTGAATACGATAAGAATTAATAAAACTAGAATTTTCATTCAAAGCTGGCCGTAAGCCAGGCAAGGCCCAATTCTGTAATTTAAGTACAGGGCGCTTTACATCATTTTAATGTTAATAGTTTTTATTTAGTATTATTTGCAAAGTAATAATTTTTCGTTAAGTATTATGACATTATCCATATAACGCTGTATTAATAATGTTGGATATTGGAATATTCAATTTAAAATATCAATAGAAAATATTAGAAATTTTTTAAAAGAAAAATGCATACAAATTCTAGTATATATACAAATTGTGCAAACATTTTTGGATAAAAAAGAATGTTACATTTCATTAAAATTGGCAGGAAAATCTGGTATTCATTTTAAAAGCAGTTTTATTTTTTTTCGTAAACTCTACTTTTATGAAATAGCTTATATTCATTTCACATTAAAAATTGTTTTCCTATTAATCTTTCAATTGAGTTTTATTAAGGAAGAAACGTTTTTAGCATAAAAAAATCTTGTTCAAAAACATTTGTTTGAATATTTTTTTTACTTTATATTCACCAAAATAAGTCAATATCACATTAAATTCTATTAAACTAGGGGGCTCTGCTCCCTGCTCGCTAACCCCCAGGATTATTGCCTTGCAATCCTCCGGGGTTTGCTACGCAAACCCTGCTCGCTACAATGAAGACACTGCGTGTCCTAGCACAGTTGTTGTAAAATCTTTATATATATATATGTTACACCCCTTGCTCGCTCTGCTCGTCAACCTCCAAGAATCATGTTGTGATTCTTTCGGGATCACAGTGTGATCCCGGCTCACTTCGCTCGTCATACAGTTATGTGTTTCTGCTGGTATTAGGAAATTATAAATACATTAATTACTAAAAGTAAATTTAAGTTATTTAAAATTGTATGAATTCCTAAAATTAATTTTTCAGCAGTTTCCGCAATTAAAATCTTCTGGCAGTATATATATATATATATATATATATATATATATATATAAATGTTAGAAAAAAATTTGAATGCTAATATTTATAATTCAAAGATGATTAAAAATCAAAATTATTTTAATCAATCAGAAATCAATCATTTAAAATTTAAAACTTCTTGGCATACACATTTGACTATTTCTTCAACAGTTTATTTCAACATAACTTCATTCCAACAAAAGTTTAAGGTTAAAACTGATAAGATAACCTTTTTCCAAATCTTCAAAAAAATTTAACAACATTGCTTTAATTAATTTCAAAATATTTATTTTTTCGTAGAAAATTAGACAAAAATGATGTAAAAAGATTTATATCAGTTTATTAGAAAGAAAGTAATGTTTGCATTCATTAACGATTTTGTCAACTTTTACTAAAGAAAGACAATATAATTTCAAAACAAAAAAACTTCCAAAAAATATCTAAAATTTAAAGTTGAGTCATTATTTGAAATAAAGAGTTATGGGATTTGAAGCAACAAAGGCTGTTATCCCCTGATTCCAAGTTAGACACAGTATAGTTCGTTCCAAAAAGACGATTCCATAATAATGATTAGATCATTCTATGAAGAGTATTTATTGTATCAGTCTTTCCATGCAGAAGAAATCCGAATTTGATATTGAGCCATTATTTAACGAAGCGATAATGTAAACAAAACAACTCAAGCTACTCTATGCTATCCGCTACCGAAATGAGCTTTTCACCTGCCTTTAGCGTGGAGAGAAAAGACGGTTGTAACTCTGCGAAATTCCGCTAGGGATTTCGGTACCGAAACGATTTCGATAGCTTTGTAGTATCGCATTTAGCTGACCTCGCGAAATGTGACGTCACGAGTGGGAGAACGTGTCATTTTCTCGCAACAGAATGGTTTTCGGTAGGATCGTGGTAGAGCCGTTGGTCGTCCTGTCTCCAGAGAAACTCTCCTATCAAAAACCCCAAGTCACCAACTTTTTTATCTCTCGCTAGAGATGTGGTCTTCAACCAGGTGACACCTCATTTGCCCAGAGCTTCGAAGGGCTGGCAAACATCAGACACCTCGTTTGCCCAGAGCTTCAAAGGGCTGGCGAACATCAAACAAACACGAGATCCCATTATCCGACCTCACCTTCGGAGATATCTGACATCGGCCCGTCAGCTATTCCATTCCTGCGACCGCCACAGGAGTCACTCTCCTTGTGTGGGCGCTGGCTTGGCGGGGACGGGTCTGCAAAATAGCATGTTTTATATTCCAGTTAATAATACGATATTGTCTTCTTCTAGACATGTCGGCTAGCCTGCCAATCAACGCTTACCTTCATCTGGTAACACTTGCACTCGGGAAGTCTCCGTGAATAAGTGATTTCTTCACAGCTGAGAACAAGCTGGTCGTGAAACGCGGCTAGCTTTAAATAAAAATCCTTCGTTTAGTGAGTTTAAAATAGAGATCAAAATAATTACATTTCCTACCAGCCAGTAGAAACTGCGACAGAACTTGCAGCACACATAGTTGGTTCATGGATATTCAAAAAGTAACAAGTTCCACATTGTACTACTAATTTTTAAAAGTAAGTTACATAAAAATGCAAACTGCAAACGTCCAGTGACAAGAAAAACTCAACTGCATAATTTATTTAACATCTAACTAATTATAGGTTATTTTATTCTCTACTTTATCATCGTGCCCTTTAAAGTCCTTCATTATATGCAGAAGATTCTAAAATTAAATTGACAGATCTTTCAAGATAGGTTTGACATACACCTCCAGGTTGAAGAAGTTACAGACCTTCGTTTTCTATTCACGTTTTTTTAATCGACTCTATCAACTGTTTAACCCAAAACATCACATGTTAACAAATGATAGCACTGAATTCTTGGCTGTGAAATTTATTAGCTAACTACACCTACTTCGATTTTGACAGTAGGGGAAAAAAGCGTGCAATCAAATTATATTAGTATAAGGAAAAAGTGCTTGGGAGTACTGTATTTGTACAGGGAATACAGTGATGTGTGTGTGTGTGTGTCCACACTGCAAGGCATGTCACATCTCTAGCATGCATGCCCCGCCCTTGCAAAAGCCGCTGCGAAGCAGCCCACCCAATACAAGGACAAGGCAAGGCATGATCACCGAATTGCTATCCCTACAAAGACGGCCGCCAAGCTATTAACGTGAATGCAATAACATTCTCGATCCGATGCAGGCTTGCCCACTGCACAAGTTATATTCATACTTTAAAATACCGTTTGGATTTGTCTTGATGCTTCCAACTATATTCCAGCAACAATATTTATATATAAGAACATATTTCATAAAAGTGAGTAATATTATTAGCGAATTAGTTTGTCTGTAAACGAATTTTGTTCAACGAACAATGTTATCGACATACGGAAATAGTTAAAGGACTTGTTCGTATCCTTTCAAAGTTCTTCTAAAAGTGAGTGGAATGTTCCTGCTTGTTGCGTTTCCTTTCCAATTGGATGAACGCTGAAGTTTTTTAACACATTAAGCGCGAAGCATGTTTGGGCGCCCTTTAGTTTAGCAGAGATATCCAATTTCAACGCTATTCTAGTGATATCGAGCAGATAAAAGGGGACATTTTTGTATATGTTTTGCAATATTGTATATAATTGTATTTGTACTTGTTTTAATAATATTCTTTAAAATGTTTGTTAAGAAGCTATTCATTTCAACACTCTCTTTTAAGATCTGCAAATTATTTAAAATTTTTCAATAGGAGAATATAATTTTTCATATATCGCAATACAACAGTGGCAAAAACGGCATGATGGAAAAGTATACAGTGAGTTAACAGTGATTGACGTGGTCTGAATAAAATATATACTATCAATCACTGGTGATTGAAGAGTCCGAACGGATAGTATAGTGTGAGTCACCAGTGACTAATATGACGCTTAACGTATTACTCTTACTACGCCTAAGACAACGGTATACAAATTACATAGCAAAACATGTTTTGGACTAATTTTCCCTACAACTTCATGGTTTTAGCAGTAATTCGATATAAAACGACACATTCTGCATTAAAAAATTTCGCGGTGATTATATATATATAGTGTATTATAAAATATACTAGCTTCTTCTATGAAGCTAAGTATTCTTTCTTAGAACCGAAGTCTATGTGCATGATACTAGCCTGAATATATTATAAACGTTCCTTTAACCGGAAATTGTAAGGTATAAAGATGAAATAAATCTCCTCGGCAAAGGTTTTATTTTATAATCGAGAGACATATCCAATTCTTAAAATGCACCGGAGCATCTCTAAAATAGGTGACAAAACCAAAACCGATCGAAACACCGATAGAATCGATTCACGAAAATCTAAAATGAGAAAAGAATCTACCGAAAATGAAAACCCGTCCGTTGAATCAAAAGGGATGGTTGCCATAGAAACGCATTGAATGTTTCATATTCCGTAATCTTCAACGAGATGTGGGAACTCATTTCTGGCTTTTGTCCGTGGAGAAAAATCATTGTTTTCATTAGGGAAAATCGTGATGGAGTGCTCCCAACTGGAAGAAAGTAAAGGCTTTTGGAATCGTTCCATCTTTGGAGCATCCCTTACCCCTATTGTTCGATGGATTCGAATTTTTACCTTCATTAACGTGAAAAGATTAGACTAGAGCCGCAGGCGAAATTCCTATTGTTAGCCCCGGTTTGTTACATCAAGTAGTGAGAAAAGAAAAACCAGATGAATAACACTTGGAATAATAATTTTTCACGCTTTCTTTGTAACATGATATATTGTTATATGTGTGTGTGCACGGTTTCTTTTATTAAGATGATAGGTTATTTTTTAATGTTCATACATTGATTCCTTAATTGAACCCTTCTTCATCTTGTAAGGACATTTTTCAAATGTCGTAGAAATTTCGAGTAATTGGCAGAATATTTTGTATATTGTCAGATTGTGTTTTTATTTGTTTTTTTAAGTTTAAAGAACTAACAGTGAACAAGGACATTTAATTTACTTAATCTAGTATTATTTAAAATACAGTATGATTCAGAAATTGGAGCAACTTCAAAAATCAGTAATTCGCAAACGATTGAAAATACATAAAAGATGGAAATGAAATGGAATTATTTTTTTTCATGAAACAAGAATTTATTAATAGTACAGTTTACTATCCATATAATGCTTCAACAACTTTCGAAGCAATCCCGTTACACAGGGAAATACATTCGTGGGAGTAATGTTTTACAAATGTTCATTTTTTTGTCTTTTTACCTGAAGCTTAGAGCTTAGCTTTTAAGCCAGAAACCACACCTTTCTCAACATTACAGGATAAGACATTCGTCGGAGTAACGGCTTAGAAATGTCCATTGCGTTTTCCTCCGTTCAGGATCTTCAGTTTTAAGCAAGGAACCTCACCTTTCTCAACACCAAACACCATTTTAGAAAGTATTGGCAAACATGAAGAATGGAAATGCGAAAAAGTGTGATTCCTTACAGCAGCAGAACTCCTGAAAAGAAGAGGGCCACAGTGGCCTAGTGTTAAGTTCTCTGCTTCTGGAACGGATTGTTCCAGTTTCGAAACACTATTTCACTGAAGATCCGCCGTGTATGGGGTGTGACATGTAGAGACTTCGGGTGGCGTGAATCAACAGCTAGACTAGTATCGCTCTAATAATTTTTATTTTAAAGTTACTCGAATTCTTGTTTATTATGGATTACAAAATAAGCAATAATTTATATACAGAATATTATAGATGTGAGTAAAATTACAGGATGGTGTTGAGACAGCCTCTGCAAGTAGAAATGACAGTCACTCAGAGCAACGGCTCTACTTAAAATCTATTGAAAGTTCAATAAGTCCGCTTGAGCATCCGCTCATCTTGAATGAGAACTCGGACAGTTCAGATACGAGAGCTATGCTCTCATGAAAAAGTTAAACAGAAGCGTGCAGCCTCTTAACGAGGCTTCTTTCAGCTGCATAACAGGCCGCACGGGACACAGTTACTTTTAAAACTGATCCGAAGATTCAGCACTCGAATAACGATGCTATGATCGAATGCGATCAAAGGTGATCGCCGATCGAAAATCAACTCTTTCTTTTCTACCCAGCCGCAGCTTAAAGCCTCGTTTTCCCAGGAACAAGGTCCGCCCCAACTCGTGAGGGTTGGCTGACATTTCGATGATGTCCGCCAATGAGGTCTTCCTTTTACCAGGCGATTGATTTATGTCCAGTGACAGTCTTGGCCATTAGCGGTCTGGTCTATGGATAGTCTCGTCTCAGTTCAGCTGAGAACGGACATCCATCACTCCTTCTTAATCGGGAGTTCCGAAAAGGTTTTGTGTGCCAAGTGTCACTAGATATGGAGTGAAAAACAGCTCTTTGTGCGAATACTCCTTGGTGGAGCTTTCCGACAGTCCAGGTGGCTACTTTGACGAGGCCGATTTTAACAGCTGTTCTGGAATCTTCACAGGGGCCTGTTGCACGTTAAATCATACGTAACGGCCAAACCTCCTCTCTCTGGTGTGGATCGGAAGTTTGGAGATTGGGTTATGAACTCAGGTGTCGTCCTCGTAATCTGACCGACATTCAAAATTACGAGGTCCGTCCTAAAATAATCCTCGAGTTGCTTCAAAATGGGGCGTTAGTATAATTAAACTAAACCTGAATGGAAGACGATGTATTGAACTCTTATTTTCAAGACATTGCTATCTCTAATGTTTTCTAAATAACTCTATGCTTCAATAAGTGTAGAACTATCTGGTGGTCTAAATATTTATCTAATTCAGATAAATAAATAGACACATTTAATAAAATAGATATACAGTGTGCCCCAGAACTCCACGTTCAAACTTGAAGGAAAGGTAGAGAATATCGTTAGGAATCATAATCACAGAGGAAAGCATAGTTGGAAAAGCCATCCTCAAGTGATAAAGAGACATACAGACACAGCAAGGAATACAATGCAGAAAGAAGAAGTGTAAAGATCTTTATTACCCTCCAAAAAAGAGTAAATAACAGTTACAAGGATCACAGGAGGTGTTCAAAATTTCATCCATTGGCACTGATGCACGCATGACACGCCACATCTACGCCGTATCGATTGTTGAGCATTCCCAAACTTCAAAATAGAGCTAGCCCTCACCCCTTCCTTAGAACCCGAAGTCAATTGCAGCACAATCGTCGCAACAGCTCGAATACTGTGGTCGAAGTCCTGACGACCATCACTGCCACTCCCGAAGGAGGCACATATTGCCATCGGTGGGTGGCAACTCATCCCTCTCATTACTATACCCCAGGAAAAGCGAGAATCCACTTACTAATCCGGCGGCTTCTCATCCACGTATTCGTTGTGCTTCCCGGGGAGGCCGAACTCCAGATAACAATTTTGGTTTGCAGCAATCTTGCTCTGCAAGTCTGCAACAAGTTTTACACGGTAAGACTGCGAGCCCACAACAAATTTGAAACAAGTTATCGCAAGCTTCGTAGTCATCATGCGACAAGCTTGCAGTGTCAAGCTCATTGCAAACTAGTAGAAAAAATAGCACCCTTACTGGAAGCCATTTTTTTCAAAGCCTTATTTACTGCGGGATCACTCTTTTTTTCATTACCGCGCCGTAGGACGGTGGGTTGCCTTCTTACAGAGGGGTGATCCTTTTCCGCCCTCTTTTATTATCACGTAAAAAGATGGTGGGGTTCCTTTTTATATTAAATATATACATGAGCAATAAGTTGTGGTTTCCTGGCAAAAAATTATCAGATTTCATGCCTTTTTTTGCAAAATGCATCCTTTAATTTTCATTTGTTTACAGGAGTTCCAAACATCTGAATCGAGGGTATTTAGTACTTAGTTTGTTTTAAAAACATACTTTTTGCCAAAGGGTAGCATGGTTTAACATTTTAAGAAAGGGAAATTCCTTTTTAATTAATAATAAAAACAATAAAGGCGAGATTAGTTATACACAAAACTTTTGCACACCAGATGTCATCTTTGCGAATGGCACTTTAGTGAATGATCGTATTTCATTATATTTATATTTTATGTTATATAAAACTTCAATTCTGAAAATTTCAAAATACTACTTCTATTCTAAAAATAAATTAAACATTCTTTGACTTTTAAACTATATTTAGTATATATAATATTTCCTTTCAAAATTAACTTAATATTAATAAAAAACTAGAAATGAAATGCTTACAACACAGTTTTCAAATCTAAATCAGTGAATCCATAAAAATGGTAGAAGTATACATTCATCTTTCCTGTTTCTAACTAGTTTGAATATGTAATATCTTCCCATCAACTACAACATTCATTTCCCCTTCCCCCTTCTGAGAATCCAACTTGTAGCAAACCCTCTTCGAAGAGAACTCCGCCCTTTCCAAGAAGAGTGGACGGCAATTACCATTTTCCTGTCCACTTTATTTGCATATCATTCGTATTCATAGGTAAGTATAAGGCGACGAGGCTAACTGTTACCATTTTCGACACGCCGTCAATCCCTTTTCCTTGGAGACGGTAATCACCCATCACAGCCATTCATTAAGGAATACCTTTCTACTCATTAAACGCGCGAATCAGATTGAACACACAGGAATGATATTCCTGGTATTTTAAAGAGCGATGGGAACATTAATAAGCAACCTATCGTTTCTATGCGAAAGATGATTTTGGAAATACACTCATGTCCATAAATTAAGGATAATGAAGTTCAGGGAAAGAAAGAGACAGAAGCAAAACAAATTTGACTTATTTGTAAAGTCTATTTATTAAACAAAAGGTAAAGAGCAAAACAGATGCTATATGTTTGACATAATTAATAAAAATTGCGATTTTTACTCCCTGGAGCAAATTTCAAAAAAGAACCTATTTACAAAAAACAGTATAACATGGTTAGTATGATGGTTAATACGGAGTATGTCTCCCGGACGATGCAATACAGGCCTTACAACGCCTAGGCATGCTGAGTATCAAATTATCAATCTGATCTTGGGGAATATTACACCACTCATCAAGCAATGCCCTCCGAAGTTCCGGTAGACAGGTGGGAGGGGGTTGACGGGCTGCAATTCGTCGGCCAAGCATATCCCACACCTGCTCTATTGGATTCAAGTCCGGTGAGTATGCTGGCCAATCCATACGGGTGATATCCTCCGATTGAAGGCATTCGTCTGCAATGTTTGCACGGTGAGGACGGGCGTTGTCATCCATAAACAGAAATTCAGCACCCATGGCGCCCCGAAACAAACGTACATGTTGTTCCAGAATGACATCCCGATAGATGTGGCCTGTCATCGTTACACTCTGAACATGCAGGTCAGTTCTGGAACCAAGAATAATTCCTCCCCAAACGAGCCATCCTGCACCACCGTAACGGTGTCGTTCAATGGTGTTCTCTTGGTGGTAACGGGTACCTGGCGCTCTCCATATGGAAGGCCGGCGGCAATCAGACTGCAAACTAAACCTGGACTCGTCGGAAAACATCACACAGGACCACTGTTGCGGTGTCCACAATGCATGCTCTCTACTCCAGGCTAATCGCAGGCGACAGTGAGTTGCGGTAAGTGGAACACATCTGACATGCCTACGAGCATATAGACCAATGTGCCCTAAGCGTCTGTATACGGTCTGCCTTGAAACTGTCGTACCGGTAGCTGAAGAGAGCTGACGAGACAGGTCTGATGCTGTGCTCCGTCTGTTTCTTTTGGCAGTAACTGCCAAATACCGGTCCTCATTCGGCGTTGTAACTCGGGGGCGACCTGTGCTGTAACATCTACTCACATTACCATCATCTTGGAATCGTTGCCAAAGCCTGGAGATGACACTCTGGGCGATTCCAAGTTCCTCGGATACTTCCAGCTGGGTACGTCCACATTCCAGTCGTCCGATAATTCTACCACGTAAAAAATCATCCAAATGCTTCCTTTGTACCATAACTATGCGGTTATTACACTGAAAGGCTTTTAAAGCGCTTGTGAACAATTTTACTTCTTTGCCACCATTCCTTATATACCCCTCTCTTACACTCTCGTCATTGTGACGTACTATCCGCGCTATCTGGTGGTTTCCTGTAATTTGCATATTCTTCTTCAAGATGTGTGTGATAATTCTACAGGCGAAATTTTTATTTTAGAGTTCAATTTCTGTGTGATTCTGAATTATCCTTAATTTATGGACATGAGTGTAGGTTGGATGTTCTGGGAAGCTGGTCATAATTGAAGAGTGTTGGAAATATAGGAAAGTCATATTTCATTCTGAAAGTCTATCAGTTTGAAGGAAATGAATGGTAACCATAATGAATTGTTTGGTAAAGAATGTAACTTTTCGATTTCAATATTTTACACCGTGGTCATCGAAAGGTTTGATGAGTTTATTTTTGATGCATTAAAGTTTTTATGGGGGGCCGTGGTGGCCTAAAAGTCTCGGTTTAGGCGACGGAAGGTTTCAGATTCGAAATCCGATTTCACTGAAGATCAGCCGTGTATTTGGACCTGTTGCCCGCTAAACCTGACATGGTGGGTTAAACACCTTCCTGATGGTGTGGAAGTTTGAAGAGCGGATTTCAGTTAAGGTGTCATCCGCAGTTCAAAATTTCGAAGTTCATCCCAATATAGCCCTCAAATGTTTGCTACGAACGGGACGTTAATAATACTAAACTGAATTTTAAAAAATTTTTAATAGTAATGCAACAGACGAGTAATCATGGCTTCCTCTTTAGATTTAAATTATTTACATTCAGAATAATTGTAAAGATTTTGATTTTCAGTTGAAATATTATAACCAAGATATGGAAGATTTAAGTTACTGACCAAACCAATCTGAGGACAACCGTGTCCTTTCGGAAATACAGAATTATTTATAGCTAATGAAAACTCAAGTTGATAGTACGATGACATTTGGGAGGTGTGTCATTGCATTCCGTCAAATAATTTTAAATATGATCCTAACGTATTAAACATCAAACATACCATGGTCGGTCAATTGCCCAAATGTAGAATATTGATTATAAAATTTCTCATATAGTTATTCTTTCGTTCATCTGACTTCATAAAATTTTCTGTTAAATGTACACAGCCACTTTCGTTGTATTTCTTTTTCCTGTTTTTGTTTATTCTAATTAAAAACAAATAATCTTCATTTATTTACCACGATCCATCCACGAATAGAGAAAAATCTGTTTTTCTTATAAGGATATCGATGTAGAATACCTAAGAGACGGGTATTCGTTTCCAATATCGTCTTTAATAACTACGTGTTATCTATTGTGATTTTCTAAATCAGAATCACTTGTTACTAACAGCTAGCCCGTGCAAGGCAAAATTTATTTTCAACACTGTTTGCAATATTTCTTGTTCAGCAACGGATTCCGAGACTACCACTTTTGGACGGTTTTACACCGGAAAAGGGTGTCAGGTAATGAGTCATATGAGCACATTTCCGGAGTTCTTTGTTAGATCACGCTCAGTAGAATGTAAACATTGCCCTTCCATTCTTCACTTTCCCCCTATTTTGATGAAAATAACTCCGCCCGGCGCATGCGCAAAAGCGCGGAGAGTTTCCGAATCCGTTGCTAAACAATAACAATGAATGGCTACTTTTTCTTAATGGAAAACAGTAATAAAATGTCGATGAATGAAACCCATTAAGTTCGCATATTTATTAATCCATTTCTTCTCCAAAATACATTTATTGTTACAGCACCTTCTCTCAAACTTTTCATCTTTTATTCTACAAAAGTGTTCTTTTATACTACACTTCTGTGGCTGTCCTCGACTAATTACTTTAAACATTCACAAAGGCTTCAAAAGGGAGGAAAAAAAGGCAGCAATATGACAACAACGTTCATTAATAAAATCAAAACCTTCACCAAAATGTAGAAAGGAACTCGGTTATTTTATGTGATAATTACAAAGAATTAAGAGAAAAGAGACATAAAATATTATAAAGTTTTTTAAGTGGCATATTCTAAAGTTTTAAGTATTCAAAGAAATTTTTCTTTTCAAATAAATGATACAAATAAGGTTTGAACATTGTTATTATTTCATTAAATTGCATAATAATGCTTCTTTATATGAGCTATTACCGACTTCGACTTGGTAATTGAGATGGGAGAGCAGTACCCAAGTTTAGTACAATGTCAAAACTTTTGTTAAAATCCTAAAATAAAATCACAGATTATAAGTATCTGTTATCACAAGTCTTAGTTATTTTTTTATCTTTGTTATAATAGCTTCAAAACTTTTTATGCATATAAGAAAGTCTAGGAAGCCAGTGTTTCTCCTTGATTCCAAAATTGGGAGACCACCACGGCTTTTCTTAAGTGAAAGAATATAAGCTTCTGCTTTCTGCCCAATTTTTGTTGTAAAAGGGTTAGTGTAACTAATAAAAAAATTAGAGTGATTTCGAATAATTTTGGAGCACCTGGAACATTTATCAAAAAGGCCCTTAATTCTTAATACAAATTGCATTTATACCCATAACTCAAAAATGAATAACTATATTGCAGTGAAAATTTGTGTGTTATCTCATATAGTGCTTCTATTAATGCTTGCAAAATTTTAAATTGATTAGTTGAATATATTAAAAATTTATTTTGAATGTCAATGGTCGTCTCGCATAGAGACATTTCGGTAAACATTCATTCGAATATTGCTAAAAAGTCTTTTGGACAAATATTCTTTAACAGCAAACAGCGTAGATAGAAAAGATAAATATTTCGTTAAGATTTTGGTCATTCAGCTTAGGAAAGCGTCTTGGAAATAATTTTTTTTCGGCGAAATAAAGACTTACTGTTGTTTCATTCTAATAAGGAAAGAAAAAAGTTGTTTGAATTTAAGTCTTATTCCAGTTGAAGATGCCCGATCCTCCACCGGAATAAATTAAATTTCGCGGCAAATGCAAAAAAGCAGCGATTTAGACGAGAAAAAGCCTGAATTGAATTAAAGGAGGATAAATTCTTACAGATTATAAAAAATAGACCTGAATGATCTTATCGGCGTTTCTTCAAAGAGATAAAGCTAGGTTATTTATTTTAAAGACATTCTTGCAGAAATGCAATCAATGCTTTGAAGAAAAGCAACCCATGTGAGAAAAATGATTTCGCTAAAGTGAAATAACATTGAAAGCAAGATAAACATTTTGTAGGGAAAAAAAGAAAAGGCTTACAATTTTTCTATCGTCTCTTTTTACTGTCAGAAAAGAATATCAGAAAGAGAATAATGAGTTTTTTGCTGATAGAAAAAATATTTCAAATGTTTTGTTGATAGGGTAGGATTCGTCGATATAACCTAGCTTTAAAAAGTGATATGTTATCTTTTTTTACTCTAAATAAATTCAAGTGGAATAAAAAAAAAACATTTTTAATAAAACCCCATGATGAGAATGTTTTGAAAGAAACAATCTTGAATTTTGTTTCATCAATCTGAGTTAATATTGTATCATGATTTCGCATTAATTTTTGATACGATGAATATTCGTTTCTATACAGAATAAGAAAATTTTCAAAAACTTGCTTTAGATTTAAATACGACAGAAAGATCTTGATTATGAAGCAATATTCGTTTTTAATTATTGTATTTATTTAAATTCATTACTTCTGTATTTTTCGCTCTATTTATACGACATCTCTATTAGCCATGTTCTTCACATTATGTTTTCTATTCTTATAACATTGAATTAGTGTTCCTTACAAAGTATTTTAAAAAACAGGGGCCAAACTTTATGGGTAGGTCAGACATACAGAAACACGTCAAAATTTTATATAGTGTAAACAAAATGTGATATAAAATTTTTAAAACTCTGTTTCTTTTCCTTTAAAATTGACAACTTCAAGGATTGATCTTCAGTGCAGAATTCCACTAAAGTTCTAGAGTAGTAGATTAAGAATTCAAAATCTAATCTACGACGCAAACGCAACATACTTACGCAACAACTGGTTATACTAGATTTATATTTTATGAGCAATACATTAGTTACATATCAAAAAAGAATTATAATATATATATATACAGGGTGTCCACACTTATCTTGGTCCAACAGCTAATTTCTAAGCCCTCAGAGATAGACATATAGTTCCAATTGAAAAAATGCTTTGAATGAGGGGGAAATTATGAATTATGTTTTTTGAGTTTAAAAATACATTTCTGAAAAAGTTACGAATTCTAATTTTTTATACGGTTCCCCGGTCCGATCAGTCATATTTTGTAAAATATTTCTCACACACTAACATTTTATACAAAAAAGTGCCACTCTTCTGCGTCTAAAACTGATCGAGTTTTTGAGCTTTGAACATCGCTGCCTTAGACCACTTTGCACCATATCAATAGCCGCCTCGAAGACGATCCACCAATCGGAACGTAACGTTTACTCGTCGAGGCCGCTGATTGCTTTAAAATTATGAAATTCAAAGCTCCATAACTTGGTTAGTTTTAATCGCAGAAGAGTGGAACTTTTTTGTTTAAAATGTTAGTGTGTGAAGAATATTTTACTAAATATGACTGATAGGACCTGGTGACCGTATAAAAAAATTAAAATTCGTAATATTTTCAGAAATATATTTAGTGCCTCTAAAAAGATGAAATATAATTTTTCCCTTCATTTAAAGCATTTTTTCCAATTGGAACTATATGTCTATATTTAACGGTTTAGAAATTAACTATTACACCACGATAAGTGTGGCCACCCTGCATTATATCTATAATATAAAGCAGAAAATACATGTATCCGTCCGTCTGTCGGTCACAAGGACTCCTTCTAAACGGTGAACAATAGCGACATGAAATTTGCACATGAAATTCTAGAGAAAGTTTCTACGTCAACGGTGCTACTTTCAACTTTCAGAGTTAATTAGTTCTTAAGATATTTAATTAACTAACGAAAATTAGCCGCTGTTAAGCCTAATGCTTAGACGTTTTTTGCCAAAAACTTCTAAAATATTTATTAGATAACAATTATTTTTATGCCATTTTAAAGAGCAGAAAATTATCTTTTTAATGATATTAATTCCATTGCGATAAAGTGTTTTCTCTGAATGTTATTAAGGATTTTAAAATATATTTTGAACGAAATTTCTAAAGATAATTTTTATTCTTATAGAAATAAATTCAAGGCAAATTACTGTTTCGCGCGCGGACTTTTGCCATTGTTAAACTTAATATGAGAAAATTGTTTTCTTTGAGCATAAACAACAAAGTAGACATTTAACTTCCGGTTTCCGGTAGTCGTATCATTGACAGCTTTTAATAGGGTTACACAGTGATCCAACGACGTTTGTGAATTGTTCTCTCGATGTATTGTTTAATTTTCACAAATTTTTAACTGATCCCAATGAGTGTGTCTGTTAGTCCGGTTAATATCGTAGGAAGACGAAAAAGGAATGGGGAAAAATATGTTCTAACGGTCTATCTGTCGCAAGAACTCCTCCTAAATGGAGAATAGTGTTGACATGAAATTTGCACGTGCCATTCTGGGGTCCGTTCTTAGATTAATTCTAATTTTTCAAACTTTAAAAAATTACTTCCTAAGATGTTAAATTAAATAACGAAAACTAAGCCAAGTTTCGGAGTTTTATCGCAGTGTTTCGTCAATAATTTCAAAAAAATATATTTCACGTTGATTATTTACATACCATCTTAAAGAGCA
>BGPR01003276.1:0-56095 GCA_013235015.1 Araneus ventricosus | reverse complement strand
ACAAATTATGAATAATTGCATTAGTGCTTTGTTTAAATGACATACGTTTAAATTTTGCCTTCAAAGACTCAAATCTTTCAAATTCATTTTCATTCATTTCATTTATGAAAATGTTAGAAGGTTATTTAATTTCTCATTTGTCTACTTGTTTATTGCATTCATTTTAAAGTTTGAAATACTGAGCTGTAATGTGAAAAGCCTTTAGACACAATCTTATATACATGCATGGAATTCAATGGTCGAAGAAGATGTTAAGATTGTCATTAATTTTTCGAATAATAATCACGAAAAGTTACTTATGGATTATACGCTCGAATGTGCATAATTACATTAGTGCTTTGTTTAAATGACACCTGTTTAAATTTTGCTTTCAAAGACTTAAATCCTTCAAATTCATTTATGAAAATATTAACATTTTATTTAATTTATCAAAACATATTTATCGCTTAATGAGGTAGTTAGTTTGGGAACCTGCAATAACATTAAAGTATTCAAAAATTTCTCAACACTTCGAAAAATGTACTTGAGTACTTCAAATACACTTTGCTTACTCGCCTTCCAATTCTTTAATTACTTTTTCTGTGCCTTTTTTAAACCTTCCTTTATTCTTCTTAAAAGTATTTCTTTACACATTATTTTTAAGTTCAAAAATTTCATAATAATTAGTTTAACCATTTAACTGTTTGGTTTTTCGCCCCTCTTTAATTGAATGATGCATTCTTTTTTTGGAAGGAATTGTCATTTCTAATTCAACTAAAAATCTGTAGAAAACAAAAGTTAACCATGGATTATATAATTTGACTAGATACAATCAATTATAGATTATTAATTCTATAGTGTTAGAATTTGCTGAATACCCATGAACACTCATCAATCGCGCATAACCCTAAGAGTTCAGCTAATTAGTGCCTGAAAATGACAAAATTGTATTACTTTAATTATAAACTGCAGGAAGACATGTTTTGTATTGTTGAGTGTTAGTCACTGAAAAGTCGTCGATAGTAGAAAAATAAATTTATTTAACACTCAACATATTGTAAACAATAAAACACTAGTTGGATAATTTCGTTTTAACTACTTCACCGCTGGGCGGAGGTGAATAACAGATAATCATTCCGCAAAGCGGATAGTTATTACCATAGTTCCGCAGGGGCGGATAGATAGTTCACGGTTAACAATCTGCAAGGGCAGTTGATGTGTTTTGATCACCAGATCGAATACGAGCCACAGCTCAGGTGGGTGGCTGCTTTCATTCCGATCTAAGTTGGTAATGTTTGATTAGATGTGGCCAGTAGGTGGCGCTTCAATGTGCGCTACCTAACAGTAAGGGGCGTGCCCAGTCTCAATCAATACAATTTACAATGCTTTATACATATATAAATGGTTATTACAACACATTAATATCGCACATATATAATACAATATAATAAATACAGAATAATAAGACATATGATTAATGAAAAATACTGAATACTACAGTAATACTGATAATACAGAAATGGCAAATATATTTTAATAATTGACTCTCCTGATTGGAAGAGAGATCATATTTTGGAAATATAGATCTCATGCAATGTTCCAGGCAGTTTTTATTTTAACTACTCTAATAGATTGTCTGTGCCTCTAACTATTTCTATGATTTTTTAAAGTGCATTTTACGCGATGAGAATTGTCTTCTTTATACTATCGTACTATCATACCCTTCGTATTAAATTATCCTTTTTTAGTTGCATTTATGCAGCTGTTGAAGATGATTCCAAATATTCCCTATCCTTTTCAAATTATCTGTGTGAATTTGGTAGTTGTAAGCACCTAGAGTAATTTGTTATCGAATATCTTATAATTTCTGGTTCAAGCTGATATAGGATCGTCCATGTAGAAAATGAGCTAAGTAAACTTATCACTCATTTATATCTGAGGGTAAAAGGCTTAAAGGCGAGAATTTAATATTCCTTGTTTGAATAATTATTGTATTAAATTCCTCAGTGTTACTTTATAAAACCTATAGTGCGTTTAAAGGTGAAATTTAAATGACTTTACACCTGCTTCCCATAACCACCAAATTGGGAGATCTGGGGGAATTAGTTTCAATTAATTCTTTCAGAGGAAGATAGTTAGCTAAGCACTCATCTGGTTTCTGATTAAGTTAAATAAGCGGTTGGTTTTATTGGTTTAGCTCGCAGTTTGTAGCGTTATCTGTAATTATCATTGCCATTTTTTCCTCTTCGGGCAATAAATCTTTTAAGAGAAGCAATAAGGCTTCCAGACGAAAAGATCAGAAACAGTTTCTAAATGTATGAAAAGCTGGTTGATAGACAAATGAGCCTGTACATAAATTTTTTTTGAATATATGCCTTTTTCTCTGATTTTTAAATTTAAGCAAGTAACTACAGAAGTCAGCTACCACAATTTATAAATGCACTTAACTTCCTTTTAATAATTATTCTCTCGTTAAACAGTCGTCCCATCTACAAAAACACCAAAATTCATTCGGACAAGGAAATTATTTTCCCTTGAATAAGAAATCAACGACAACGTTCAAAGAACACATTTGGCCAGATAAAGAAAATGGTGAAAAAACAAGCAAACAATCACGGGACCGAAACCTTCCCATTTAAGTTAAAGTGATGAGCTAATGATGGTGATTGATGGTAATGGTGGTTAGTCATTTAAGTGACGTTAATTAATCACTATTTTCATCTTCTCCTCCCCTGACCTAAACGCGAGAAAAGAACCAAGCTTAATTAAGATTTAAGGTTCCAAATCGCTGAGGTTTTAAATAGTAACAGGGGTGTGTGGCTGAAGTTTTGCTTCGAGTAATTTAGCACGTATGATTTCGGGAAATTTATTTACTTCGGGTTGATAAATTCCAATTCTCGTTAGATGTCATTTAAAAGGTAATTTTAAAAGAGTTTATTCTGATTAAATAAATTTGAGGCAGATTATACAAAGCCGGGATTAAATGCCATCTTAGTTGATGCTTATGAGCTTCTTAAATTACAGATAAGGAGTTGGTAATTGACTGAAATGATTTATAATTGACTTCTTGTCAGGAGATCCTTTTTAAACCCTTTCGCTCCTAACACCGGCTATAGCGAGTATTTACAAAGCATCCTTTTAATTATAATTATTATTGTTTATGTAGAAATTATGAATATATTGCCTGAAAGATATGTCCATTTTCTTCAAAGAGTGTGTCAAGGGGGCTTTGTTCAAGCGTAAACCCACACGCCAGAGACTGTCTCAACGTATTGAGTACACTTTAGGCCCGGTGCACACTAGCCGATTTGTGTCGTTGAAGCTATAACCCAGATAGCACGTACGTTTGCAGCAAATTTGATTTTTACTTGATATTGTCTTGTCATGGCAAATTTGATGCTTCAAGCTTGAAGCGAAACTGCTGCAAGCTAACAATGCAAAATAGCCACCCTCGCTTGCAAAACGTGCTTGCCAAAAGTTCGCCACGGCGAAAATAGAAAACTTGCGCCACCCCTCCTTGCAATGCAAGCTTGCTGTGAATGTGCATGACAAGTTCACAGCACGATATCAAAACAAGTTTGCTGCAAACTTGATGTTGATGCAAACTGCATGTTAGAGCACACTAAGAGACACTAAAACAGAGAAAGATCTTTCTCTGTTTTACCTGTCGCGCCTGTTTTTTGCTTATAACATGCAAGCTTAACTTATACGAAACCAACAGACAAAATGACAATTTGTTAGAGAAGCGTTTTGTAAAAATTTGGAAAAACATTTTTCAATATTACAGGAAATATGAGCATTTTTAGTAAATAATGTTTTACTGCGCATGTGCGAAATATAACGTAATTTTTCGTTCACAACTTTAAAGCCAGATATATAGGGAAACTTATATAAAACATTCAGTACAATATCATTAGTATTCAGAAAGATATCCGCATTACAACGAGCATAATTTTAGCTTCTATCTGAGACAAGCTAAAAGATCAGGGGTTGTACACAAATTGATATTTTTTAAACCTATATCTCTGAATAGTTATATTGAATTGTATAGTGGTTAGAATTTGCTGAATACACATGAACACTTATCAATTACGCGCATAACTTAAATTCCAGCTAATTGGGCACTATAAATGACAAAAATTGTATTACTTTAATTATATTATTTACATAATTATTAACAAGTTACGTATGGTTACAGTTCTAAGGTCAAACAATATTTTTTAAATATATTTCTTTTGTGGCCAAACGATTTTTTTATTTAATTAATTTCTTTTCTTAAAATATTTTAATAATTCTACATGTATATATTTTTATTCGTTACAAATATTACAAGTGTACATGGATATTGAGCAAATTCTAATCACTATACAATTCATTATAACTATTCAAAGATATAAGTTTAAAAAATATCAATTTGTGTACACCCCCTCATCTTTTAGCTTCTCTTCGATAGGAGCTAAAATTCTGCTCATTGTAATGCCGATATCTTTCTAAAGACTAATGGTATTGAGCTGAAATTTTTTTATATAAGTTGCCCTATATATCTGGTTTTGAAAGTTTGAAAGAAACATTACGTTATATTTCGCGCATACGCAGTAGAACATTATTTACTAAAAATGCTTATATTTCCTGTAATATTCAAAAAAATTTTCCATATTTTTTTCCATTTATCCAAAATGTTTCTTTAACATATTGTCAGTTTTTCTGTAAGTTTCGTATAATATAACAGAAAACTCTACATGTTATAAGCAAAAAATAGGCTTTAAAATTTGGGACTTTTTAAGAAAACATTCATACCTTCCCAAATATTTGTGCTGGAGTTACGCAAATTCCTATAAATATTACCCACATTAAACATAACCGTTTCTGAAAATTTCCTCTTGTTATCAGTATTCTATAAAGCGGGGAGAGACAACACTTTTTTGTCTTCATCAGTTTGTAGACGGTCCCCTAATTGCCCTCAGGAACGAATCTTCTATGTAAAATGTGAGTTATAGTCAATTATTCACATGGTCGAATTTAAATTTTAATTTAAGGGCAGTCAGTTAATCCTTTCCGGAGAAATTCAAAAAAATGTGAAAATCTGAAAGTGGATACTTTTGGCCATATAGTGTATCTACAAAATAATCTTTATTTATAGTGACGTAGTTGTAATATAATTTTTTAATATGGATATATAGCCTTGTTACATGATGGGAGAGTATAAATACCTTTGACTGATTTTCGGTATTAATATTTTAGTAGGTTCATTTGTAAGTTAACTATTCTGTTGTGAATGCTGACTTTACTTTGTTTTGAATTTATTGCATACTTTGAAGAAAAAGACCTAAATATTCAATTTTAACATTATTTATTATTTTTCAAGAAAAACTTTGCAATGTAAACTCTTTAAAAAAAGAATAAGGTTGCAAGAGAAAACTTTTCACATAGTGTTTTACCCCTGACCAGGATCTTTTTGTATCCTTGATTTTGACTTAAATAAAAGCAAATATAATTACGAAAATGGCTTTTTAATCACATAAAACAATAAGATTATAAAATTTATTGAATATTGTAAAAACCTTTTGTTCAGGTGTAAAAATACTTGATCTTTATCGAAAATTAAATTCTTTCCATTTAAAATATATTCATTAGATTACTATTTAATGAACATATTTACTCAGCTTTGTAATTTGAAAAATCTGCACCCAGGGCCGTCTTAACAAATTTGAGCACCCTGGGCTAGAGATAACTGGCGCCCCATCAGAATCGTAACTAGGAATTTGAACGCCTATGGCCAAAAGAAAATACCTAAGCAATAAAATAATTGAGGAGTGAAAAGAAAAGGCACTTGTTCTCTGATATGATTAACGTCTTACAATCTGGCAAATTGGAAATAAATTTTTTATATTTAAAATTATAATTAAATATTTTTGGGTCAAAATTCAAATAAAATCAGTATAGTAAATTTGCATACCCTTTTGGATCAATGGCTCCCATGGGCTACAGCGCTATATGCCCATTGGATAAGATAACCCTGAATGGGATAAAATATTATTTCATTCTTGATATTTAATCCGCAATATGAAATGTAATCTATTATGTTTTGCTTTGCAAGAAAAGAAGGAAGAAATTATATCTAAATTTAAACCCTCAAAGTTTAAAAAAAAAAATATTATCTCTAACAAATCAAAAGCAGCATGTTGTGCTTTGCGCAATTAAATGAAAAGAAATATAAGAAACTCAAATATTTTTTAAACTATTATTAGTAATGCATTTATTAATCTTTCCCAACACAAACTGCGAGTTTATGGTTATCGCAAAGCATCTAATTTTATTTAATTAAATCAAGTCTTGAATTAAGACACATAATCACGGTTTATTAAAGAAGACTCACAGATATGAAAAAAATATATTTATTACTAGAATTTTTTTAGTAAATAAGATACATTATTTATTTAATATCCGTATCTGTAATATCCCAAGCCTCCAAATCCCAGACCACCATAGCCATATCCGTTTCCACCATATCCATAACCAGATCCACCAGATCCCAGTCCACCGTAGCCGTATCCAAGTCCTCCATATCCGTATCCAACGCCACCGTATCCGTATCCTCCGTGTCCGTAGGGAGCATCGGAGATCATGTGAACGGCTGCTGGGTTTTGATTGGCGGTTCCGGGCTCGTTGGTCTTCACTTCAGCCCTGAATCCACCGTGGTCAGCGACGTAGTGGACCTGTCTGTGGATGCCCCTGGCATCGGTGAAGCCGTAGCTGCCCCTCACGGCGTGTCCACCGTCGCCGGACTCTTCGCGATGCTGTTCGCCGTGGTGGTCCTTCACGCTGTAGCCGAACTTGTAGGGTTGAGGTGCATGATGGTAATGCTGGAATGAAAAAAGGAAATATGTAATGCCGTTTGCAGAGGTGTGCAAGAGGGAGAGGGGTATAATGGCCTTCAGGTCAGTGGCTTAGTAACAAAGGGTATAGATGCGACAGTTAGGGAAAGCAGTAGTGGGACTATATCACTTTTTACTTTCTCGTATACGAAGTATACAAAGAGAAAGTATTGTAATCGACAAAAAATTCGAATTCGAGATTTTGATGAATCTCAACATTTTAGACCTCCCTGAGTCCGAAAAACAAAATATTAACTCAATGACTATTAGAGGTAGAGAGACGAAATTTGGTATGTGATCTTGACACATCATTTGTAGGTTTAACTCAAATTTTGGACAAAATCCATTTACGAGAAGTCTGTCTGTCCGTGTTCATGTAAACACGATGACCCCAAAATTTAAATAGCTAGATGGATAAAATTTGGTTCACAGTTTTATCATTAGGAATAGAGGTCCGTATGAAACTGTCTGTCGATCTCTATAATCGCCCCAAATCTCTATAATTTCTTAACACAATGACTTAGGTAAATGAAATTTGATAAGTGGCCTTTTAACCTTAATTGTAGATCTATGTCCAATTTTTGTGTCAAACGGTTAAAAAAAGGCGTTCAAATTGCATATTCAATTTTCTTACTACGACGCAAGGCCATTTTGCTTCTTGGAGATATCCGTGACCTTGGTGGGCGCTGAGGGAAACTCGTGCATAGTCAAGCTATTCTGGGTTACAAAAGGTTCGCATTTTTTATCCACTCGCGGGGAGGGGAAATGACACCTTTTTGGGAAATATACGAGAAAGTTTAGGAGAGACCACCCCCGCTGGATAAAGTGGAATATGATGTGGGGGCGAAAAAATCTTGCCCCGAGCGCCAGTTACTCTTGCTACCTCACTGCACTAGTCCTCAGCTTTTGGGACACAATGAATACAAGATATGTGAACATTTAATTTAAATTTTAAAGTCAAACACAATGGAGGGGAAAGAAGAAAAATATTACTATATCCCGGACTCTATTTTATCCTTGCGATACCTTTGTCTACATGTGGTAATGTATTTCACGCCTAAATGCAATAATTTACTGCCTTATTTTTAATCCATTCTGTTGTTCTAACTTTTAACATGGATTCCGTATATTATTTCGATTGCAGTCATTTTAGTTAAAAATCATGAAAAGGAAATTTCATTTGAATCCTGCCCTATGCCTTCGGGCATGTTTCGATTACAACACTTCCGGCCGACATATGTGGAGTTTTTATTTCATTTATATTTGGCATAGATTTATCGGAATTTGTAGCATTTTCAAGTAAATAGATCTTTATTTGCATGTAATAGGTGCTCTCAATGTAGAAAGGAAGCATGTGGTGGTAAAATAATTTCAGTATCCTATTCATATTCACAGAAACATTATTACCATGCAAGAAAATAACGAGAATAAGCAATCATTGTAGATATTTTAATATTTCGCATCCGACTTAAGGGAAATAGGTATTAGAATTTTCAATTAAAATTAATTTTATTTCCCATTCTTTTGATGCATTGAATTTTCTTGTTCTATTTTTCATTTTATGAGATGAACGTGCCACGTTTTGATTCGGATAATCTGGTAATTTCTTTTAATTCGTGTTAAAAATTATAGTCACCACATGTTAATAAGCCACCGTTTTCAAGGTAAATTTCGGAATGGATTATAGGAAATGGGAATGTTTTTTCAAACGCGTTGCTTATGACTGTACAGAGCAAAAGAGAAATGTTCATTAATGCGTGAAAAAATAGTAGCCAATGCTTTGGCAACTGCTTAAATATCAAAGGAGACAAAATATGGATGTGTTTAAGACCCAACTTCCTGCAGCGTTTCAAGATATGACCTACATAGAGACATACTTAAGTTTGCATTATATATGGCTAATTCTTAATGTTTTGTAAGATGATACGTGAATAGAAAAAAAGAATGGAGAAATAAAATATTAATGCTCTTTCCTGTAACCAAAATATATAGGCTGAAACTGAATTATTTTGATTGAATTGGAAGAAATAAAAGAACACACAAAAACATCATTTGTCATACTACATGATGCGTGTAGACATCTTGTTGTAAAATGAGAACTAAAGCATTTCTATTTGTTTAAGCTCCAATGCAACAAAATATTTCCTGTCTCTGTTATTTTAAGTGATGTTTAGTTTTCATCATCTCATAAAACTAAGACAACCCAAAACTATTAGAAAAGATGAAATTATGAGTCATTCACTTTTTGAATATGAATAGTATGCATGTATTTGATAAACTAAGTCTACGTTTGAAATGTTTAGAGAACTTTATTTACAGAATTTGCGTTATTTTTATTTGAATAGTGTTTGAAAATAAATACTTACATCATGGCCAAATGCTAAAGCGACAGAGACCAAAGAAGCAACAATGACAACCTGTTAAATGAGAAAAAAATACACAACATTTAACAATAAATTCCACCGGATTTTGTTTTAAAAAATTAAAACTTAGAAGATCTGATATCATCAAGCTGTCTGTTTTAAAATTTAAGCTGTATAAATTAATTTTTTTACAACAAAAACGGTCCAGAAGCTCAACAAGCTAATAGAAGTCTGCAAGGCTCACACGGAGTTACCCTATCATGCAAGTTGGCGCACCAGGGTTGGTGAATGACAGTCGCTGCGACAGCTCGAGTTCTGAGGCCGGAATCCTAGTAGCACTCATCGGCCACCGCCCGACCCGTTCTGAAGAAGGCACGTGCTATCACTGGAGAACTTGATCACCACCGTTATTTTACCCACCAGGGAAGAGAAATCCCGCCTACTTATCCGGCGGCTTTTCATCCACGAACACGTGGTGCCCCCAGTGGGAGAAAGTTGGCAATCCCAAACAAGTCACCACCCCTCCCTGCCTTAGCATCCGGGTATTACACGAATGACCGGCCGCCACGACTTCATCGGTCACTGTGGCCCCTGCTTAATAGTCCCTATTAAGAGCGGCTCATGCGACGCCCTCCCGTTTTACAGGAGTACGATCCGTCATCGGAGGTTGGCCCTAAGAGCCATAAAACCGTTACTGTACCCACCAGGGAAACGAGAACCTGCTTACTTATAAGGCAGCTTCTCATCCGTGAACTCGTGGTGCCCCCCTTCGCTCAGATGGAGAAAATTGGCAATAAAGAACCTCCATTAGTGCAGCAAAAAAGGAATGGTGAAAAGTCATGGTTCAGCTTAATTTCGACTTCCAGGTTTTTATCTTAGCACTGAATGTTATATAGTTAACTAGCAGTACGCGCACGGCGTTGCCCGTGGGATCGGGATTTCAACAAAATAAAAAAAAAGCCCACATACAATTGCATAAATGAAAGTTTTAAAAACTAAATCAAAACAGAAATATATATATATTATTGAGTTGGTCCGCCTCCTTTTCCTCTCGACCGAGTACCGTTAAATCCAAATAATGTTAAAAAATTACAATGTGATATTTATTACACCGCGAGCAAAGTATGAAAGCCAAAGAAATAAGTTAAGATACGCTTAAAAATAATAATCGAAGTCATGGAGTAAATACATCATCTCCTCGCAGAAAGCGAAAGTAATGACGTCACCCTGGCCCTTCAGCCAATGAAATTGCCCGCAACGTTCCGGAGACTGTCGTGGGCGGAAGCTTCGCTAGAGGAAACATATCGTTCAACTACCAGGAAAAAATTAATTTTAAAAAAACTAAAAAAGATATTTAACCATTCTCGTTTTAAATCCGACAGAACCGTTGCAGTTATAAGCTGAAAAAAATTGAAAATAATAGTGTTATTAGAAAGTCGGATGCAACAAATTTAAAAACAAAACCAACATTTAGGTGCAAAACTGACTGATTTTTAAAAAATTCTCAAAATTCAGTAATTTAAGATAGAAATTCAAAACTAACTTCATTAGAACGGAAATCGCGTGCTCTTTCCGATGGTCTATCTATTTTTGTCGTACAATTATTTGAAACCATTCTAATGAGAAATTAGTGCGAAAAATCAACCAAAACAACACAAAACATTAAATAAAAAAATTTCTAGATTAAAATTTAAAATTTCGGCTTCGAGGTGCACTCAGTCACCATTACGACTATCTGTGTGCCAAATTTCATGGCTGTAAGTGCGATAGATTCATCTGGACATCGCAGACAAACACACACACACACACACACGCACACAAACATTGCCTTTTATAAGTATAGATATATTTAATTCTAAACTGCGAATGGCGTAAGATTTATTTGTCATTGATGAAGAATTGCTATTCGTACAGTATTCGTTCAAATTTGCGTTTTCTGTTTTGTCTAATTTTGAAAATAAATGTTTCTTCCATTTTTGATCGAGATCTTACGTTTAATCGAGGTCTTTGTATGACTGACAGCAATCGCTACAGGCGGGATAATGCATTATGGAGTTACGACAAATCACCGACAAAATAAAATTTGAAGGCTCTGAACGGGCGATTAATCGTTTCATTTCTTCTTCGAAATGAATTAGCGTCTTGAAGTTTAAACTTCCGATTTTATAATAAGGTGAACTTTTTTCTAAAAAAAGTTGTTTTCGGCCTGATAAATAATAATTTGCAATGTAAATACCCAGAATTTAAATCTGGTATTTAAAAAAATGCAAACTCTGGAAATACAAAAGTGTGATTTTAGTCAAAGGGAAACAATGAAACCGGCACTAGCAATAAATATAAAAAAATAGAAATTATTATAAAATTCAAGATTTGAACTTGTATCTTTTTGAAAAAATAAGTGATACACATTCTGTTCTGTCCAGGGAAGCAAGATGTAATCATAAGTAATAATAAACGCTATAATTAGGAAAAGTCAACAATATAAGCGTCTTGACATTTCATGAAGAAAAAAACCTTGCCAATTGTATTCTGTCACAGAACAAAGAAATAATAACAAACAATAGCAAATGTAATAAAGGCACCAATGTAAATACAAAATAAAATTATACCTGAGAGATCATTTTGTGTTTGAATGACTTGCGAATTCTCACCAAGTGATAATTGATCCAAGTTCCGATGGGTGTATTTATATGTGTGTCTTGCGGTGAGAAAGTTCACCCCTAACGAGACCAGAGATTAAGGATATTTTCTGCATGACTGCGCGATTTGTTCACCAGTTTCCGAGATTGGCAAAGAAACTCTGAAAAGGGAAACCGGGGCGATTTCGACATCTAAGCCTCTTTCGCCCAATTCGGGTGACATAAGGACCGAAATTTCATTTCGGATTAATAACTGTTAATGGAATTGTAATGAAATGAGACAATGATATTGTTTTTGAAAGCGAAATGCTAAAAAAAAAATCGTATTTAAAAACGCTTAAGGGGGAAATAAAGATTGTTTCACAATGATGGAAATATATTGCTGAGTTATTTAGAAAGTATTTCATGATAATGAAAGAAAATGTTGCGTTTGTATTAACTGAGAAACTTAAGACTAACTAAAAGTAAAAATAGAAAATAATGATAATAATACAGTAGACCCCCGTATAACACAACTAATACGTTATAAGGTCTACTGTATATTTTTGCTAGAAATCATCCATTCACATCATTAAAACTTTCCCATTTAGGGTTTTGTTATTCATACAATTTTTCTTAAAACTTTTAAGGAATAAATAGGAGTACACATTCTTATTTTCTTTTTAATTTATTCTTAAAGTATATGGCGGACTTATTTAACCGTTTAGGTCCCAGTGATGCCATTTGGAATCATCATATTCATTATTTATTTTGTTCGGCATCTAAACCTGCCTCTGATACGAAATGGACATCATTAAATTCTTCTCATTTTCCTCTTTTCAAATATATATTTTCTATTTTCACCAATAAATGATTGCACTATCGATTTTATCTATTAAAAATTGCCTTTTTGAACTTCAATTCGTTCAGCGAAAAAAGTCAAAATAAAAATTAATTTTAACATAATTTAAATGAAATTACAGGTACAATTTCATTTTTATTATTTTGAAATATGTTAGAATATTTTATTTCTGCTGTTTTTTATTAAATTATGAAAAAAAGTTTATGTTTCGTGAGTTTTTTTTTTTTTTTGAACTTTCATTTTAGGCCCAAAATGAGCACATTTCCCAAATTTTAGAATGAATAATTCTATGTTTGGAACTTAAAGGATTGAAATTCAATAAAATTATCATTCTCATTCTCCTCAGAATTCAGATGATATAATGCTGTGGCTACTTTTGAAGAGATGCAATTCCGTTTGACCCATTTTCTTCTCTACAATTTCATCCATCGAAACTGCTAATCGTTCCACCCAATTTTCGCTAAACTGACCCAGGCATCATATTTTTGAAAAGGTTAAAGGTGAACAATTTTACAAGTGCTGCTTTTATCTGTTCTAGTTTTGAAAGAAAATATTTTTTTCCACTTCAATATGATGCTTAGCTCAGTTTAGTGAAAATTGCGATTTGATTTACTCCTGATCTCAACGCCTCAATTATAGTCTGGAGTAAGATTGCTTACTTTATGGTTGATTTCGAATTTTGTTTTCTTAAGTATTCGTGATTACTTGATTATACCGGTGTCCATTGTAGAGTCTATTCACGCAGGGCCGTCTTAACAAATTTCGACACCTGCGATCCAACGAAAATATTTTTTAATAAAATAACTGAAGGGGAGGGGGGTCTGTTTGATTAGTAATGCTTTGCAACTTTGAAAATAGGCGCCTTTTCAAAAAATGATTTTTCAAACAACTTCCGCCACCCTTAATCGTATCCTTGATTAAGTTTGATGGTTATCTTATAAATAAAGAAATATTCACACATTGACTCTGTATGAATATTTTTTGAAATGATATACCTGAATATGGAACATAAAATCGATGGCTATCTAGTTACAAGCTGTAATCACATTTTTACTTTTAGCTTTTAAAATTTTAATTAAATAATTTTTGGTTCAAAATTAAAATAAAATCAATGTAGCAAATAAAAATAAATATTTAGACGCCTTTGGATCAATGGCGCCACTGGGCTACAACCCAACTAGCCCATTGGATAAGACGGCCTTGTCTACACCATACTTAAAAGAGTCTTTAAGTTTAAAAGAGCCTCTTCCGATAGTTGCCCTTAGAAGTTTAGCAATGACATCTTGAATTCCTGAATCACAGGCGTTATAATCTTCCAGAACTAACTTTCAGCATTTGGATAACTTCTTCAGATACAGGACTTTCAGATTATTATCTCCTGCAGGGTTAGTTTCAGTAGTTAAATATTTGGATACATTTTTGTTGGACAAATTTATTAGAACGAAATCTCCTTTTTCGAATTAGCCCATATCTCAAAGTAAACCTAACTCGTCAAAGAGACAAGACTCTGGTATCTAAAGAAATTTCCGTGTCAGATTCTGAGCTTTCGTCTTTTTCGTAGCCTTTTATTTTTAAACCAATAGAATTTATTTTGGGTTCTTTATTTACAATTTTCAGGGTTTTTTTGTTGTGATTGTTGTTGGGGGAGAGACATCGCTTGATTCCATAACCTGTACGATTAGTTTTTCAGTGGTATCTTTGAATAATATTTAATTTAGCTTTTGGTTTTCTTTTTCTTGTTTCTTTTCCTTGCTGAGCAATAGGAAAGAGCCTCACATTTTCAGGGGATTTAACTGAAGAGGCCGATGGTAAATTTAGAATGCGAGGACTTTGGATCACAATTTATGTAGAATAACTGCAGTGGCTGATTCCTTCACGAGATCTGGCTGAATCATTGTCCTGTCTGTTACTGGTGAAAGCTGAATTTCATTAGCAATAAAAATATTCTCATTTAAGGGAACAAATAAGAAGTGTTGTACCTGTAATATGGAAAAAGTAACAACCCACCATGTTGGACAAAGGTTCAACATGATATAGTTTTACAATTAAAGCTTTATAATCCATTTTTGGTTTGGAGCTGAAGAACCAGATGTCGCACAAAATAAGATTATTAGACTGTCTATAGTATACATACACTTTTATCATTTCTTAAAAGTATCAAAAAAATTATCTAGAGAAAAAGTAATGTTTGTAATACTTGCTTTTTAGTGGTGAAATCGGATAAATATGTTTCTTCAACACAGTTTGAATTTCTTTCAAAAACAACATGTTAAACTAAACATCTGATGGATGTTTGTACTAAACACACAAACGTCTAAATTTTGTCAGCAGTTGCCAGCACAGATTTAAGTGGTCAAAAGTACAATCGGCCAAAGAAACAACAGTCTCCCCTATCAACTTCTTATCAAACTCCGAGGCCGCGGCTGCCAAGTGGTAAGGTCTGGGCCTCCAGGCCTTGGATTGTTCCAGGTTCTAAACTCGATTCTGAAATATATACGTTTTGTATGGGGACCTGCTGCATGTGAAATCTGATGTCGAGAGCCAAACCTCCTCTCGCTGGTGTGGCATGAGGTTTGGAAAGGGAGGCATCCGCTCAGGCGTCGTCGTTATCTGATCACTTTTCAAAATTACGAACTCCGCCCCAAAATGACCCTAATGTTTTACAAAAATAGAGCGTTATTATAACTAAACCAATCGAAACTGTGTAAGTCCTACATAAATATTCTCATAATGTTTGTAGTTTTAAATCGTCATGTACCTTCTTTCACATTAATACCTTTTGTCTCCAGAAAGAAATTTTCTACATCATTCCGAATTTACAACTACTTTCTACCCTCCCGTTAGTTATGCGATGAATCCCTTTCGTGCTGAAAGAAGGATATTAGAAGTTACATAGTTTGGATTTACGGTAAAATGACTTCAACTTGACGATGCTGCGCTAGAGGGGTCTCAGAATGACGTGTTGCAAGAGATATGTCCCTATGACTTGTTGTAAGAGGCATGTCATTTTCTAAGACAGTTCTTGCAATTATTTCATCTTATATGTAAAAATTGTTATCTGTATAAATAAAATTGAAATGCCTACTTTTGTTAGCGCCATAGAAAGCCAAACTACTGAATAAATTTTCTTCAAATTTTACTCAAAAATACAATGTAGCATAAGGAATGTTTGCGATAACTAAATAAATACTTATTTTATTAAACTTATACTTATTATACTTACTTTATACTTATTTTTAACTTCAATAAATACTTTCTATCTTTCCACTGCTCATGCGCTGTTCAAGCTCTTCTGCTGACGATCCTGGAAGACTAAGCAATATTAATCGCTTATGGAGGAAATTATCTTTCAGCGGTTTTTAAAAATCGTTTGGTTCAATTTTTATTCTCATTTTAATTAAAAAAAACATTTCATACGATAAAAAATATTGTACATTATATTAGTTTGTATTTACGTATTTTTTTACGCTAAAAATATTAAACCTGTAAAGATTTTTATCTCGAGAAAAACCGGGTGTATCAGCTAGTAATAATCATTATTTTCGCATATTTTAATGTAGAAAACATGTTATCAGAACACTATGTTGTAAGAGATGAAAGATATTGTGCTTTGATTTAATTGTTATAAAATTTTGATAAAACTATTTAACTCCTGCTAATTTCGTGGTGACATTAGTTTTAAATTTTATACCGATTCTCCAACTTTTAAAATATTCTGAAGCTGGTATATCTCTGCTGTTTAGTTATGTGGTGAAAATATTGCAATAGTTTATACTCAATACAGCTGACCATTCCTTTAGTTAGATCTAATATTTATGGAATGACATTAATGACATTTTCTTTTCCAAAGATTTTCTGAACAAAATAAGCATTATTTTCGTTAAGGTTTTGCTTTATCAGTTTATAACAAGGGAACATTTTTCAAATAACGTATCTATATTTAAATATATTCATTCGAAAGAAGATCTTAAATTTTTATTTACTTTGAAACTCACTAATGGAAAGAAGCTACTTATACTTCATTTACCGTATGTTTGGTTAAATATTTCTCTTAAAAGGAAATATCCCGGTTCTAAACTTGAAGCAATTGTTTTTATTAAATTCCTTATTTATGTATTTTTGAAATAGTTAATGAGTGCGTCAGGAAAACGCTACTATTAAAGCTGTTTCAAAACTGGGAAGCCTTAAAAATGACCACACTAGTTAGAAAGAAAGTATTTAATTAATATAATATATATTAATATTAATTGATATTTAATAGTTGTAAGGAAAATAAATCTCTGACAAAAAAAGAACTCTCCATAGCAAAAACTGAAAATTTTGCATTATGTAACTCACTATGTTCCAGCTCCACTTTACAAAATTAAAATCAGTGTAAATAATGCAAAAGTGCAATTAGCATAAAATTGCTTTATAAGTGATGAATTTCAATAAAGAAAGAAATTTAATAGGTTTTGTGAAAAGTAAAATTATGATAATTAATTCTAGGCTCTGGTACTTGTTTCCGAATTATAAAAATTAAGAACGAGAAATAATTATAGTTTACTTTCAAATTAGAAAGTACGCATAACAGTATTTTTTTACTAGGTCTGCTTGGTTCTGTGTTTGTTTAACCGAATTCCTTTAAGAATGAGGTTGATATTAAAGCAGCGACAAATGATTGCGGGCAATAGTTAATTATTTGCTAGTTTAAAGCGATAGGAATATTATGATGAAATCAAAGAAAATATATAAATTATATCAGAGTCACTGTTATTTACTATATTAATGCAAACTCAATTGCCTTTTTATACCTATGAAATAAAACACTAATTGCGAAGCAATGAATGAACTATATCAACGATATACTTTCCATTTTCTTCGATAACCGTTTGCCATTTCTTTTGCACCTTCATTATCCTACATTCAAGGAAATTCTGGTCCTTTCACCTAGAATGTGAACCAAGTGTGATCTCATTTCATCATTATCATTGTGATTTTTACCGTTCAAAGATTTTTATGAAAATATAGATCAATGCTAATTTGATAGGGCAAAATCCAGGCTTGGTTATGAATTAATCATTACTTCAAAATTTGAGTAGGCCTCGCTGGCCTAGTGGTATCTTTTGGACCGGTGGTTTCCTGGTTCGAAACCCAATTCAAATGTATTTCCACCGTTTCTGTGACACGTGAGTTTTATTAATTGTGAACTACAGAGACTCCAAGTAACTCTTTTTGAAAACTTGTTTTATTTCCTTTGTGAAAATAAAAAAGTAAAATATGACGTATATTCTCTTTTTCTCACTTCACGTTAAAATCAACACCATACGAACAGCTTTAAATAAAAATTATGCGCAACTTGCGTCAAAAGTAAGGTAAGGAATTAGATAATTAACACCAAATAATATAAATCGTATGACTGACAGAAATCATTCAAAAAGGATGCTAAACTCTCTTTGTAAAAACCACAATTATTTTTGCACTAACCTAGTATTTCATTGGAATTAATTCGAACACTTCATTTATTATTTTCGTGATCACGGATTCTCTCTTTTCGCTTGATTGATCAAAACTCTTTTCACTAGATTTCTATTTTAAAAAGCGATAATTTTCTTCATGCAAGGAGATCTTCAAAACCACTATTTTTAGTTACAGTATCTTGCTTCGCATCACAAATGATGCCACATAAAATTGTCCGTGAGCTAAAATAGTGTTTCACAGTGTATCGTTTTTCACGCAATGCATATTTAGAGCGAAAGTTAATATTTTAAATAGACAATTCACTTTTAATTAAGAGCTAGAAGAACATCAAATTTCAAGGCGAGACCAATTTTGTAACAAACCTCTATTTAACGCGTCGAAAATTTCAGCAAACTAGTTTTGAAATAAGGATGTTTCAAAGGCCGTTTTTATTCTAAACTAACATTTTAAAACTTCAATTCTCAAAATTTTAATGTTTTAATATGCTTCTTTGCTCCGGTTATAAGGAAGCTTCTAATGGACTCTTCATTAGATGCTTTATTTTAAAATGGATATTTGCGCTCATTAATGAATAAAGTATCTGCAACACATATTTTATAGTTAAATACGTGAGTTTATACAATTCTGTAAGTAAATATTTCACTTTCCTGTAATCTTCGTACTTGCAAACTAGCTTAGATATATTTCTACCATCAGCATCAATATTTAATTCTCCCAACTCGGAGACTCATATTTGTCGTAAATCATCCTTCGAAAGGAAGAGTGGACAACAATTTCCCTCTTCACATTATTTGCATATCGTTGTATTCATTGGGAAATAATGTAAGGCGATACGCCGTCAAACCCATTTGATTGGAGACTGTAAGTATTGATAGCAGCCATTCATTAAGGAATCTTTCTATTCATTAAAGGAATCAGATGGCATAAGCGGAAGATCATATTTCTAGTATTTCACAGAAAAGTCCCTGTGTTAATAAGCAACCTACCACTTCTATGCAAACGATGGTGTTCGAAATACAAGGGTTGGATAAAAAGTAGTGGCAATACCTCCATATTTCCACTGGCACGCACCATATAGCGTCGGCATCGCCTGAGCTTATAAAAGACAATCATGTGAAAGCATACGTTGAGCGGTGGCAGGCGATTTTTACTCAGTAGTTTTGTGAGGTGGCTTGAAGTGCGGAGCGAAAGAGAAAGCCCAAACAATGTGTTCGTTGATGCATATGACATTCACTGAGTGATACTGCACCACCCTGTACCTCGAGGACAGAATATTGATGCTACCTACTATTGTGAATTCCTGAGACATTGACTGCGTCAAGCACTCAGAAGAAAGCGACACCACTTGTTGTCTTCGATTCCAATCAACCCCCCTGACAATGCGCAGTGTCATAGTGCGAAGCTGACACGGATCTCCTGCGACGGTGGCGGTGGGAGGTAGTGGAACGTCCGCCATACTCACCCGATATGAGTCAGTTTGACTACAATCTATTCTCCAAAATGAAAGAACCATTACCAGGGATCCATTTCAACTGTAGGGAGGAGGTTATCCGTACTTTAGGGCGATACTTTCGGGACATCAACACAAGTGGATGTGCAGATGGTGTACGAAGCATGGCAGAAAGTGCTAGACATGAGAGTTGATTATATTGAGGGGATTTAAGTGTTTGTAGGTATGATAATAAAGACGTTTCAGATCTATATATGTGTTGCCACTACTTTGTATCCAACCCTTGTAGATTGGATCGGTCTACTAGTAGTCATAATCGGAGACTGGGGAAATGGAAAAAGGCCAAATATTACTTCAAAAGTCCATGAGTTTTGGTGGTATTGAAAAGAAATCATGATGCATTATTAAGAAATGAATATTGCTTTTCGATTTCAATCCTTGAAATAATATTCCTCTAGAGGAGTTAACAGTCACTAATAATGTGTTAAGAGTTGTTAAATTTGTTATGAAAAAGACCAGGAGTCACGAGTATCTTCTTCAAATTTAAATTTAAATCCTTTCCTTTTAAAATAACTCCAAGCCTTTTTCCTTTGAGTTGTTTCGTTTCAAATCTTTTTTTATAGAACAAAAGACTTTGACATGAAACATATTTTGAGACAGGCCTCCTAATTTTAAAACATCATCGTACAGTGACTACGACACGTTAGTCATCACCCCATGTGCACATTTTCTACACCATACCTGCCAGAGGACGTTTTATCCTCAACGGAATTTAATGTGTACGAAACCGACATCCAAGACGGACTCTTGCTCGAAGTCTCAAATCCGTGACCTTCTAGTTTAAAAGCCTAGTAAATGCCCCACTAGGGGTCTTTCATCACTTACCCAAACTTCGATTAAAAATATCAAGGTTTATCCACTTTCATATTCCTTTGATTTAGAAGCAGAGCAATACTAGACTATGCATAACATTAATACTTTTATAATTAATACCTGAAATAAGAAATAAGTTGCTTTTGATGAATATGTCTTTCGTATACAATAGATGTGTTTAATAGCAAAATCTTTAGTAAATATTTATTCAAAAATTGCTCATATGCCTTTAAAGGTAAATACTTTGCTAAAATTTCAGCCAGCTAAGTGAAAAATTTTTCCCATCGAAACAAACATATCTATTTTTCAGAAAAAAAGCGGAAAAATGTTTAAATTCGAATCTTATTCCAGTTTAAAGGACACGATTCTGCACTGGAATAAATTTTCACGGCAAATGTAAACAAAATAACGATTTAGACTGAAAAGGGACGGAATTGAATTAAAGGAGATAAATCCTTACGGATTAAGTTGAAACAAAAAAGAAAAAAATATATATAGAAGAAAGATCCTATCGGAGATTTTCAAGGAGATAAGGGTATCTTATTTATTTTAAAGACATTCTTGTCGAAATGAAATCAATGCTTTGAAAAAAATTAACCTTTGCGAGAAAAATGATTTTGCTCGAGTGAAAAAGCACTGAACGCAAGGTAAACATTTTGAAAAAGATTTAAAAGATTTGCAGGTTTTTTTCTTATCGTCTCCTTCCTCTAAAAAAGTAGAAAAAATAGAATATATGAAAGTGAATAATGAACTTTTTCTTCTTTGTTGATAGAAAAAATATCGAAGAACTTCGCATGTGATCTATTTTTCTAAGTAAAGTCAAGTAAAATGAAATAGTTTTTTTTAGATAAAATTTCATGTTGAGAATAAATGCCCCAAAATGATCGAACTTGGGATCGTATTTTGATTTTGAGTTGATTCTGCGCAATAATTTTGAAGCCCATTTTTATTGTTTGATTCCAGTTTTTATATAACCTGCACTATTTTTCTGGAATTTTTGAAATTGGAGTTTTTATTCAAACCGAAAGTATCATTCGTGATTATGAAATATTCATTTCCGTTGTTTCAAAAAGTTGCATTAATAAGTATAATTTTTGACGGTATTTATTATAACATTAAATAATATTGCTAATAACTATTATTCAATTCTCATACTGATAGCCGGTTATAATAGAATCCTGCCTTCACCACATACCGTAAAATATTTGTGTTTTTCATATAGTTCATTCACAGAGCGTTTTAATTTCTTCGAAGCTCCTGTAATTCGATTTCTTCGCATTTGGCACGAATGTTCCTGGCGTATGCGAAAAGATTTTTTAATTCTATTTCAAGTTAGTAATGTGTAGCTTTTCTCGACGATTCTAACGATTCATACAATAAAAATTTGAAGATTACATCCACTCTCGAGCGTAAAATTTCCCACAATCTCTTGTAGTACATTTTCCACGTCATTTTGATGGTTTACCAGCATAAACTGTCAATGGTTAGAAATAATATTATAGAAGTATAATGCTGAGATACTGAGAGCGAGAAAATGAGAGTGTGAGAGAGGATATCTCCCTTCTCCCTCTCCAAATCTGCTCAAACATTATATAAACCTTTAAAGACTCTCAAAAGTAAACTTTGGGTGTCTTTTTTGGACGCAAGTTTTACGGACCTGTTCACATAACCACTATAGTAATAGCAAACAGCAATAAAATAGGGTTTGAAACTCAGAAATTGATACCATACATCGAGGGTCAGAAATAAACTGAAGCAAGTCCACGTTTTGCCCATTTTGCACTAACACTCCCATGGTTGAGTGGAACTTTCTGAGTAAATAAGGTCCATAGTACAATTGGTCTGAGGGAATTGGTGATATGGTCTGAGGGAATAAGGTCCATAGTACAATGTGCATATTCCAGAAGGCAGTAGATCTATTTGTAACTGAAAATTATCTGAATATCTTTCGGTGTTATAGTAAACCAAGCCCAATTTCTTCTCGTTGTGATCAAGCACGTTTTTGAAGTCGTGTATTGTAATGTAATTTATAATTATTTAGTATTCTGTTATTGAGTTATAGGTGTCTGAAATAGATTTAAATAGGTAGCCAGACTTCGGAAGAATTCCCATGGCACAGAAATACAAGCACATCATTTTATATTTAGATTCGTGTACTGAGCAAAACAGAAACGCTAAAATGGCGCTCTATTCCCCAACCTACGCCGACCAATTCACCACAGAGGAGAAAGACCTTAAGTGGCCTATTAAAATAAGTCAACTCAATACTCTTCTCAAATTAATTGGTTCAAGATGGAAGAATGAACGTGAAGAGATATTTGAAATTTTCAGCATCTGGATATACCTTCCTGCTAATTGATGTTGACTTTGGCATCATTGAAATTTCCGGAGTTTCAAGCAATTGAAAAATGCAATATTCAACAGAAAAGACACAAAGGGTCAACATTTGAACTGGTTGAAGATACGCTGGTTGAGATTTGAAAAAGGTTTACTATTCGTTTCAAGGAAGTATTTCGTGAATTTCATATGTATTTCCGTGTAATAAAATTTCAAAATAAATGGATAGAAAGAGTTCTACAGTCTTTACAAAATGTGCAACATGATTGTCTCTATAAATCCTAGAGACGTGTGAAATTTAAAGAAAACGACATTGTTGCAATTAATGCTTTAACGAGGCACCCATACAGAAAGCAGAAAGTGATATTACATATGGCGTTTTTCGTGTATCTGCTCTTTGATGAACTTGCAACAGTTCTGAAGGAAAAGGTCGGAGAACATACAAACGACTCGAAACTTTCACTGAGGAATACTTTTAAAAAATCACTAATGTTATTAATGTTTTACATACCGTAAACATGCCGAACGCGATATTACTTCGTTTCTAATGTGTTCCGTGATACAAAAGTTTGGAAATAAGAAATAAACAAGCTAGCGTCGTACTAGTTCTGAATTTTACACTCATTTACCTAGCAAATACATCATAAATCTGCAAATAAATCATAAATACCATTTATTGAAAATTTAAAATATAAAATAAAATAGGAAAAAATATTTTAATCTCTAGTGCTTAAAAAACTCTAGTATTTTTGAACGATAAAATTCAATTATAATACTCCTATTTTACCTTATATTTAAAATACTATTGAAGAATAAAGAAATAAGGATTTTCCTACAAATTTATACCAAATGATACATTCCACCTAACTATGATTTACTAATTATTAACACAAAGTCTTTATTTATCCATTTTCAAAACTCAACTAATTTCTTTAGATAATAGATATTTGCACGCTTTTTCGTGCGCAGCATCAAAAGCTAGATTTTCATTCAAAGATTGCTTAGAGTCTCAAACCATTTACAAAGCTTTCGATGTTGTTATTAGGGAGCAATGGTATAAATAAACCAGGTATGCAAAATGTTCATTAAAATTTTATTCAAACAAATTAGATAGAATACGAATCACAAAGAAGCTTAAAATTAATGCAAAATATTTCTCATCAGCTCTCTCTTGCTTCAAACTCTTGATTCGGCGTCAGCTTTTATTTGGATGAATGTCTCTCAACTGAAGATCAAATTCTTCAAAACTTAACTTCAAAGCAAATTCTCAAAGTCTCACTTGAGCCAGAATGGGCTTCAGTTTACTCTACCGTAGTCTTTAAAATTGCCAGATTTGTTCGTTAAAGATTTAATTACTCCCTTAATTTATTAATTAATCGCGAAACAAAAGTCGTTTATTTCGTGGATGGGATTTCCGCAGTGGGATTTAAGTTTTACTCCAAGCACACTTCTCTTTACATTTTTCCTTCAGAAGCAAAACAACTCGGACGTATTTCGCAATTTACTTTTACTACTTACTCTTGTGGCCTCTGGTAACGCATTCAACTCCAGTAACAACTATTTGGTAGTTTCCAGTGTAGTAGAAGAGTTTCAGAGAAGCTTTTGTTAGTAATCTTCTTTTAAAATTAAAATTTCCTCTTTATTCTTCAGTTTGGGTGCTAGCGTGAGAAATGGTCTGTACCGAATCTTTTCAGTATTCTGATAAGAGTAGACACAAAAACTTTTCAGCAATGCTCGATACCTTCGTGAAACTCCTTTTGTTTCTGTTAATCAGAGCATTGAGTCTTCCCCTTGTCATTTGAGGCTTCATTTTTTTTCTACTTATATATTCATTTGCGCAATCGAATTCGAAAGACCCGCCAGACTGAAAAGTCATTGACAGACGTATGCTCGGTGGACGGAAAAACTCTTTCAAATAATCTAACCTGACATTAAACACAAGCCTTAGATGATAAACTTTGCTAGATGTATGGAGTAAAGTGCTGCAGGCTTTTAGGCTTGTTTACATGGGAAGATATGATATTTTAAAATATACTCAGGAAGTAATAATGATGCTGAATTTTATTTAAATTTTTCAAAGCGTTACTGGTTTCACAGACATTTTTAGTATATTTGCTTATGGCACAATCAAAAATCTCGCAATGAGTCTGTCTGACGGGATATGTGTCTGGAAATAGTTTGGTGATAATGTGCGGAAATTAGGGATCATAGTTGTTAAGTGTATATAATAATAGAATACACAGAGTGTCTAAGAATTATTGGACACATTACAACAGTACGCAGAAAATAACTAAGAACAGTGACGCTGTTTCGATGTCTCGTCTTGCTAACACGGCTCCTAAAGTTTTGTTTCACCACATTGTTTCTTCCCACAATCCGATGGATGGAGCTAGATGTGGCCTGATGTGAATTGTTTGAGAAAATTTCAATTAGTATGTATGTCATCCGATCTCCAGATTTAGCTCCTTCGGACTTTTTCATGTGGGATTATGTGAAAGATTGTGTGTATCAGATGCCTTGCGCTAATTTGCATGAACTGAAGCATATCACAGCTGCTATTCCTTCTATAGCTCCTCAGATGCTTGTAAATATATGGTGTTGAATCGAGTATCACTCGGACTACGTGCAACCAAGGGATCTCACATCGACGTTTATTAACTTTTGAAGTGCTATAATAAGTTAGAAAACACATTTTGTTTCTATATGCTCTAGTTTTCTTTTTATATCATTTTGTAATGTGTCCAACAATTCTCGGACACCCTGTATGTCGAATAAATGGTTCTTGGCTATAAAAGTGTTTCTTGGAATTAAAAATTGTTTTAACTATTGATTATGAAAATTTTAAAACGGTAATTAATTCCTCAAAACAGAATTGTGTAGAAATAAATTCATTAGAAATTGTAGAATTGGCAAGAAAATTAAAATAATCAAAAGTTAAGCAAGATTTTGAGGATTTTTTTAATCATCTTGCAAGCAAATAAAAAAATTGGGACAGCGTTGATGTAACCCTAATTTTTTATTAAAATATGCATCTTTAAATGTAACGATTTCAGAATAAGGCATGCAATTCTAATAAATATGACTCAATTAAAAAATTTATATTAGTGTTTAACTTAATTAAAATTGTTTTAAATTTTTGCTTTGGATGAATTAAAAAATTAGCTTTTACTATGAAAATGATGAACGAGTATTTAAGTTCTCAAAACTCTGTACCGAATTATATAAAAAGATGTAAAAATCTGTATTTGGTAGGAATATTGAGAAATAAATTCTGATATAGAAACAAATAGAATGATGCAGAAATGGCAATAAAACTAAGATATTCAAATTATGCGGAACGATGAAAAATTCACCTTCCAAACAAGTTATTTCAGTCCTTTCTGAATCGATCTTTATTTTTATTTCTAGATTTAAACTAAATCCTTTCTTTTAAGTATATGTCTTTAACCCTCCTGCGGGGGCATCTAATCTGTGAGATGAAACAATCACATTTTTTTTTGCCTAAGTGCGGGTTTTACCGAGAAAGGTGATGGACCTCTAATTGCTTCCTGGCTCCCCACCACTCACACAAGGGTATCGTGGTCTTTTCTCTATTGCTCGTTTGATGTACGTGAGGGGTACGTTAATCTGATAGATGAGTTGCGCCCGATAACGTTTGTATTTTTGATTTCCCAAATTTTTCTCAATATTTCTTTTTATATACCTGAAAAAGTTCGTATACCTGTGTCCCAGCCCCTAATTCAATGATATTTATTGATAGTTGTTTCCAATATATTGTTTCAAAAATGTCGAATTATTTCAGGCTCTCAGCGACAACAATTGTCATTGCCAAGGAATCTTACGGGAAAACAAATGTTAACTCCCTCGTGAATTCCTGGGCATTTTGTTTGTTGAAATTGCAACAAATACAAAAAAAAAAAACTTATTTCAAAACGCAAATATATCTTTGTATGACCGAACAGCTCAGTTTGGTAATCTTTTCCTTAGGCCTAAGCAAAAATTTAACTTTTAATCTCACAGATGAGTTACACCTGAATGTGTCATAATTTGTACTGCGCCCGACCGAAGGTTAGATTTAATGATTTTGTGATAATATATATAATATATAAGAACTTATTTTGCAGAGTTTCGTAGTCAATGAGCAGGCTAAAGCGGACTTTCATCTCCTAGTAGCTAGTTGAATTCTTGAAGGAAAATGCTAAAACTTTTCAAGGAGGTTAATTGCTATTCCAATAATGCAACAACACAGAAAATCTGACTTTTATCTCCACAGAATATTTCTTCACTGTTTAACTTCCTTGCAACTTCCTTCCATTAATTACTCTTTCACGTTACCAATCATGTCAACTACAAAAACAACAGATTCAATCGAAAACGAAAAATTACTTCCCCTTGAATTACAAATCAACAAATCAACGGTAGTTTTCAAAGAAAAACTTAATCCAAATGAGGAAAACTATTAAAAAATAAATGAATAAACACGGGACGAAAGCTTCACAGTTTGCAGTTTGAACGATGAGTTAATGATGGTGATTCATGGCGATGCTGTCTAGTCATTTAAGTGAAGTTAATTAATCAACATTTGCATCTTCTCTTTTCCCGACTTATACGGGAGAAAAGAACACAGCTTAATTACCATTCAAGGTTTCAACTTGCTTTATTAATGCTTAAGTTTCAAATGGGTTATCGTAATATTGTGACCAATTCATCACATTTTGTTTTGTGGAGTTTAATCCAAGCGATATGGGGGAAATTCATTTTCTTCTAGTTATCAAAAAGTGTTTCTAGTTACAGTAGAACGCTGGTTAACCAAACTCGAGTTTACCGAAGCCCAGGTTATCCAAAATGCCTCTGAAATCGCAAATCCAAAAAAAAAAAAACACGTAATGTACTGCAAGGAAATAATCGTGAGAACGTACAACGATATCCCCACTTTTTTCTTTTAAGCCCCCTAAGAAGGTCAGTGGTTAATTTTAGAACGCTAAAATTAAAATTAATGTTTATTAACAATACAGTAGAACCCCGCTAATCCGAACTCATTGGGATTCTGATTACCCGAAATTCCGATGAAAATAGGAAAGAAAAATATGTGTGCTAAAAAAATGTAAGTTATAAGTACTCAGTACTACTATCTCTTGAATACTTTTATTCAAAAGCAATAGAAAGAAATATGTCTCCCCTTTTCATTAGAATAATGGATGCGCACCGGTATGAAGTGACCTTATCTTACGGCAAATTGCAATAGTTTCTTCAACGTGTACAAAATTATGCATGCTGAAAAAGTACCTTTTGTTTTTAGTATGTATATTTAAATCTTTTCAGGTAATCTTTTCAATTACATATAATTTTCGAAAATAAAATCGGTTCGGATTAACCGGAATTTTGGATTAGAGGAGTTCGGATTAGCGGGGTTCTACTGTATTAATTACGATATTGTTTAACTGTGCCTGTCAGGCTCATTGCGTCCGAAGGAGGGTTATTTTTAATAAAGAACATAAGTGCAACCTACAAATAGAGTTTTGAATTCGTTTTATACTCACAACATTTCACAATTACATACTGTAATTAGATACAAAATAGTAATAGATGTTCCTGGTTTAACCGAAAATATCGTTATCCGGAACGACACCCTCCTTGAGTTCGGTTAACCGGGCTTATGCTGTATATATATTAAAAATGACTTTTTCAAGTTAATCCTAATGGGGTTTATTTCGATTAAATTAATTGGGGACAGATCATATTCAGCAGAGACGGAACGCAATCTTACTTCTGCTTAGCTGCTTGTTAAATAATGCATAAGAATGTTGGTAATGTTTTAAAATGATTTAGTGGTTTCTACTTGTTATGATTTGTTTCCCGTTTAGACAGTGGAAGCAAATTGTAAGCATTTAATGAGAACTAAGTTATGTACGCATACGTGCAGAAGATATGGATGGGAATAGCATCTTATCTCGGAGAATGATCAAGAAGACATTGAATGTATCTTCGTTCAGCAATGGCCGTTCATTAACTTAGCTTTCACTGATATATCTTATTTCTATTTCGGTTTCAATTGATATTTGGTAACTTAACATGAATATTTTAACACGAGAGCGACTTGCTTTTGCGAAACTTTTATAAATGCATATTCTTCTAGGAGATATGATTGTTATATGATTAAATGAGAATTTAGAAAAAAATCCCTCTTGCTTACTAAAAAGGAAAATAAGGGGGGGGGGGGCTTCTAATCGGTTCAAGGGTGGTGGTTTCTCGTCGGAGCCACCTTTTTATGAATTTTTTTCTTATCTAGACAGTAAACTTTTGATGATTTATTAGAAGTAATGCGTTTTTTGGTATTTAATACAGACAGTAGATGGCAGCACCGATTCTATTTTTTCCTTATGGATTTATGCGGACCTCATTAACATTGTTTTCGCGAAAAGAAATAAATTGCTTGTGCCCCTGAAAGGGTTAAGAAGTATTCGCCTAGTTATTTTGCATTTTAGGTTTACCAACCCCACGGTAGTAACCTTTAAACCGGTCACCTGGCTGAAGTTGCTTCTAGTTTTTGCGTAAGTTCTCAACCTTTCAAAACGCATCTGTGAAACATGACTCATAGTGATACAGCCACCTTTCTAAAGGGTTATTCTTTTTCATTTGTATCCATTGTAGATTCAATTGGTCACTGTATCGGATATTTTTGAAGAAATGGTAGAGTCTGGCTTCGGTAGATAGGTTATAAAAGCCTAGAGCAGTATCAATATCTAATTATTGATTATTTATGCTAAAATGTCTCATCCAGTGTTAAAACCAATATCACCGAAGCTGTAAAGAATATGTTTTATGGACCTATTAATGCACTGTGGAGTCAAAGCCTTTTTGAGAGAAGGAACGAAGGACACCACGGATTATAAATGCGAAGACATTGAAATATGTGAGTAAATAGAATGAGAATGAAGTTTAGCTTGAATATGGATTCAGCTGCAATTTTGTTCCGTACAAAGAATAGGACAGTTTAGAGTGACTTGAAGCAAGGCATCGTCACATGCTCGAAGGGATAGGGAGAAAGGCTCTAGGACAGTGTTTGCCAAGGTGGGACCCACGCCCCACAGGTGGCAATTTGATTTTGAAGGGAGCAATTCGAAAATGGGCTCGTTCAGACTTTAAAAGGAGCCGTCTACTGAGATTTAACTGGCCACACTAACTAATTTATAAATTGTCAGATCGAAACGGCGCTTTTTTTTTAGGATCAGCTTTCTGAATAATTCTCAAATATATCTATAAAAAATTTTAATCCCCATAACCTTTTAGAGAAAGGTGAAATTACGAAGATTATTTCTGCTACCTCCTCCGAGTGCAAACTTATATAACCGTTTGGAGACTCTCAGTCGCTACTCGAGTTCCATCAGTGCATTGAATGGTGATTTCCTAGTGATTTCTTCCCCAAACCTATCGCTTAAGTTTCTTCAGTGAACAATTCAATTTTTTACTGTTAATATTCTGTATATGTTACAGAGGGCATAAGAATTTCAGGAAGTCTTAGGTGGGGCATGGCACATAAATTGTTCGGAAACACTGCTGTTGAAAATCTTCGTTTCATTATTTGAAGGAAGGGTAGCGCATGAAGATTTCAAATTTGCCTAAGAATACCCGTGTTTTATGACAGAAATTTGCAATGCTGTTTTATATAAATTTTACGAAACATATTTACACCTCAAGCAGTTTTGAACGTGTTAAACATAAAAAACCATGAGCATATTTGCACTTTTAACATTTTTTTCACTTTGAGACTTTTATTTCAGGAACTCTATCTTCAAAAATGGGCCTAAGACTTGGAATCCTTTGATTAAATTTGAAAAAGGAAAAAAATCATTTTGAAGCATTTCAATTTCTGGAGTTTTATTGTGACATTAGCTTAACATTCATTCCAATTCGATTATTTTTATTTTCATCTCCAAATGGAATTTTTAAAATTTTTAATAATTGCTAATTAATTTGATCTGAAATTATTTTATACAAATTACAATACACATTATTCATTTGTGTAGCTCCTGTTACTATGATATAAAAATAAAGAAACGTCTTATATTAAAAAGACTTTTGTAGCGAAATAATGCTACTTTGATTGAAAGTCTGCTTCCTTAATTTATAACATTGGGACAATGTTTAAGCTACAGCTTTCTAATTTAAAATATTTTTTTAAAGTTTTAGTTACTTTAATTTAAAATTTAATTAACGCTTCTATTATTTCCTTTTAAAATGAAATTATTCATTTTTTATTTCCAACATGTTTAATTAACTCTTCTTCCGATAAGGTGCTGCCCACCTTTAATGTACAAAATAGACAAATTCAGTAGGCTTTAGTTTAACATGTTTACGTGACTAGTTAATTACTGTAAAGAAAAAAGTTACTGTGAAAGTTATTAATAGAGAAGCCTTAAATTGGTAGTTTATTTTTAAGCTCATATCTTTTCAAATTTATACTTAAGCCTCCTTGCTAAATATTTATCTCGAATTATTGAAGAGAAATTATTCGGATCATTTCATGAAATTCAGAGGAAAAAGTCAAATTTGCATTTGCTTTTAAAGAGAAAAGTTATTCAGTATTTAAAGATTTGAATTCTTTCTGAAGATATCTTTTTTCTGCTCCACTCCAACTTTTCGAACTACAGTAATACATCGCCTTTCGTTAAATTCGAAACGTCAATTTCTTCCGAGAAAAATTAGTCTCGGGTTTCGTGATTTGATTTTTATTTCGTCAGTGTGCCCACGTGACCTTGTTGCTAATTTTGCGAAAACAAAAGATGACCCACACGTTCTCTTGCCCATTTTGGCGTTGTTCCTCGTTGTATGAGCATAACCTAGCGCATTAAGTGAACCGTTTTCTTTTAATTCCATCAAGGGACCAAAGAAAGTTTCCAGAGCCAGCAACACTTCGAATATGAAGGCCAAAACAAGATCGAGTTGAAGAGTTAGTTTCGTTTAGTTATATTAACATCCCGTTTTGAAGTGACACGACGGCTATTTTGGGAAAAACCTCGTAATTTTGAACTGCGGCCAGATAACAAGGACTACGCCTGACCAAACATCCACACCACACTAGCGGGAAGACGTTTGGCGCCCCAACATATGATTTAACGAGGGACCAAAGAAAGTTTCCAGAGCCAGCAACCCTTCGAAGAAGAAGCAGGAACGCGATCGAGTTGAAGAATTAGTTTATTTTAGTTATATTAACATCCCATTTTGAAGCAACGCGAGAGCTATATTGAGACGAACCTCGTAATTTTGAACACCGGTCAGATGACGTGGGCGACACGTGATCTGGCATCCCCTCTGCAAATTTCTACAGCACACCAGCGGAAGGACGTTTGGCCTCCTAGGTATTATTTAACAGGCCCACATACACTGGTGTAAAAAATTAAGGAAAATTTCTTTTAATGCGACAAATTTGCAATTAATAAGTAAACTATGCTTCGAAATCAGTTCTGGAGAATTGTGTGACATTCAATCGAGTATCATACACATTTTGCAGTGAAGAGTCGGTCACGCGAGCAATTAGGGGGACCACCAGGGTCATCCCCCTAGGGATGAAGGCGAAAATGGAGTTTCACCCATCCTGTTTCTCAGAAAACTGATAACGAGATACAACTTTTATCAATCGTTATTTTTGATGTGCATAATATTTAAATGTATTTTCATAAACACAGCACAAATATTCGGTAAAATATAAAGATTTTCTTTAAAAATCCCAAATTTTTCCGCATGTGTTTTGCTTATAACATGCAGAGTTTTCATTCAAATTATACGAAATTTGCAGAACACTCGACAATATGTTTTAGAAATATTGTATTAAAATCTCAAGTAAATACGTTGAATATTAGAGGAAATATGAGTGTTTGTACTAAATACTTTTTTACTGCGCATGTGCGAGACGCAGCGCAATTTTTTTTCATAAATTCAAATCCAGATATATAGAGCAACTTTAAAAAAAATTCCAGTTGAATCCCATTAAAATTCAGGTGGATATCGGCATTTCAGTGAGGTGAATTTCAATTTCTCTTGAAGAGAAGCTAAATGATGACGGTTCTTGCACAAACTGATATTTTCTAAACTTGAATATTCGAATGGTATTCGAAGAAATGCAATTTCAATAATGTATTTAATTTATAAGTGTACATGATGGTGGTATTCATGATATTCAATTTTCCTAAAATCAATGTTACTGTTCGCAGATTCAAATTTAAAAAATATTAGTTTGTACAAGAACCCTCATCACTTAACTTTTCTCAAAGAAACATTTAAATTCACCTCACTGAAATGCCGACAGGTTTCTGAATTTTAGCGGGATTCAACTGGAATTTTTTTAAAAAATTGCTCTATATATCTTGCTTTGAAGTTATGAAAGAAAAATTCCGCTTCGTCTCGCACATGCGCAGTAAAAAATTATTTAGTACAAACACTCATATTTCCTGTAATATTCAACATATTTACTTCAAAGTTTAAAACAATACTTCTGTAACATATTGTCAAGCGAACTTTGAATGAAAACTCCGCATGTTATAATCAAAACACATGCGGAAAAACTTCGGATTTTTTAAAGAAACATGTATATCTTCCCGAATATTTGTGCTATGCTTACGAAAATGCATGTAAATATTATACACATCAAAAATAATAATTGATAAAAGTTGCATCTCGTTATCAGCTTTCTGTGAAACAGGATGGGTGAAACTCCATTTTCGCCTTCATCCCTTTCTGGTGGTCCCCCTAATTGCTCGCGTGACCGACTCTTCACTGCGAAATGTGTATGATACTCGATTGAATGTCACACAATTCTCCAGAACTGATTTCGAAGCATAATTTTCGTATTAATTGCAAATTTATCGCATTTTACGAATTTTTCCTTAATTTTTTACACCAGTGTACATGGCGGATCTTCAGTGGAATGGCATTTCTAACTTGGAACCCTACGGCCAACCCTACACGAAGTCGTGACCATACTACTAGGCCATCGCGACCCGCGAGTTGAAGAAGGAAATCATTGAAAAATATGAGAGCGGCATTAAGATTGATGAAATTTGGCCACTTGTACGGGAAGTCGAAATCTATGATAAATTCCATCCCCCAGATGGAATTTATCAGGTATTTTTTTATTTACTCTTTTATCGTTTTTATTATTAAATGTTGTATTTCATCTCTATGAAATGTGTTTTTGATGAAATCAAACTGTACTTATAGATCTGAAAACTGTTATGCAAAAATTTGCGACAAAGTTTCCGAAAGTATTGTAACCTAAATGAAATGATTTTGTTCGTTTTACAGTCTGTTCCACTAATCTATATGCTTTACTGGCCGTTGTTCCAGTGGCTCCACACGCGTTTATGTGTTCTATACATATGAAAGTAAAAGAAAAACGCACATGATTTTATATCGTATAGTTTCCGAGTTTTTATATACAACCCCTGTTTTAGTACCCTCAACCTTAAGTAATAATACCTAATTAATTACTACTTTAAAGGTACCGAATAAGCGACATTTTTTATCTAACCGTTTGGAGCATATATGTAAAGATTACTTGGGGTTTTCATTCCAGAACATGCCATGGGAGGAAAAAGCATGATAACCGTAGATTTATTGGCATCACACACTCATCCCATATAAGTTTGCAATTTGTTGGAAAATCGCCTTATCAGACCTTTTGCTTGTAGTGCATATATGATTCTCAGTGTGAGCAAAATCAGAGATAACGGTAACGAAGAATGTGCTATACGGTCACCATCCAAAACTCTGATAGCTATTCTTGATGGAGCAAGGGCAAGAGCTATATGACATTTAGATTGGATTTTAGTAAGGTAGACATTTAGATTGGATTTCAGTAACATCATATTAATTGAAAAACGTTGTTTCAGTTCCGCATGAGACTTCAAGTAAGAGAGATTCACCGTTCTCTTCAGCAATCAAATTCTCCATTACTTCATGCGCTGTTGGCTGATCTTTTGTTAGTCAAGGTTTATTTGCTTCCACCATATCTTGTGAAATATTCGCATCGTAGTTTGTTATTTGTTACAAATATCTATTCAAAGCATCATGTGTGTATGGGTAATACATGTTATAACAACGTTTTCCCATTAATTAATAAGCATCTTGATATCAATTGCTACTAAAAACCAACAATTAAAAAATTCAGCAACGCTTAAACAAACATTCACTGCACAAAATGCAACGTGCTGATGATGGAATGCCAACGTGAATAATTTTGGAAAATATGTTCGGTTGAGTTTATATTTTTGTGAAAATATATAAAACGTGCGGTTGATTCAAATTTTGCGATCCGCATTCACACCTTACTATATTTAAAGCCTTGATATCCAAATGATATGACAGTAGTGGATAACAGGGAAATGGATTCCTGATTTCTAGATGCTACGAAGGTAAAAATAAAACAAAAATTTGTAGTTTGAAAATGTAAATCTAAAAGGAAATGAAAGTGGAACTGTCGAAAGAAAGCAAATTAATTTTAACATTACCAAAACACATGAAAGATTAAAAAATGAAATAGGTTTTAAATGACAAAAACAAAAACGTTATAAATTTCTTTTAAAATAATTTTGAAAAGTGATTCAAAATCAAAGAAATAGTGGTATGGAAGTGGAACAGGTGTCCCTTAGAATAAAATTTCTTTTGCTTTTAAGTTGGTTCAAGAATAATTTTTGTGTGATGATATATTCTCAAGTTACTGCGGAAAAACGTTAAGAATTACCCTTTTTACTCCTGCTAGCAACTTTTTAACAGCGTAGTTAATTCTTCCAGGTACGAAGAAACATGTGTGCGTTTCTAAATAGATATTACATGCTTTAGATATATATTCACAACATAATATTTGGATTTTGAGTTCTAATGATATGACAGTAAATGTTAATAGGGAAAAATAACGTCTGAAATATAGATATTACGAAGGTAAAAAAGGGCCATATACCTGTGGTTAAAAAAATGCAAAGCGAAGGGTCCTTTATTTTCTATTGATACGTTTTAAAAAGTATGATTTTAAATTTGGTGCGAGAAAACAGACAATGCAATAAAAACTGATAAACTTATAAATGAACTATAAACTTATTCAATGAGATAAATTTTAAAAATAGTAATTTAAAAGTCGTATAAGCATTAAAAATTTAAAATTGCTAAAATATGAGACAATATTAAGGCAAACTATAGAAGAAGTTATAACGATTTTAAAAAGGAGTGTTTAATGTAATTTACCGCTCGCGCATATTAAAAGCTGCGAAATTCTGCGTGCGAAAGTGAAAATGTCTAAAGAAAGCAATTTAACATTGGCAAAAGCACACGAATGACAGATGTGATTAGGTTTAAGGTTGCAACAAACAAAAGAATACTTACAAACTATGTTTAAATTAATTTTTAAAATTGATTGTAAATGAGAAAAAAAGTCATACAAAAATGAAACAGGTGTCATTGAAAAGCTAATTTTTAAAAATTTTAAGAGGGAACGATAGGCTTTGTATCTTTTCCTGTATTTTCACGTTTGCCTGTCTTAGATTATAGTCAGCGATTTTATTTTTTTAAGAACAGATATTTTATTAGAGTAGAATTGAACCTTCAATTAGAAATAAAAGACCCTCTCTCATTTCTGCAAAAACTTGTTGAGCCAAGTATGAAAGTTGTTCAGCATCTTCTTATTGAATATATTTAGAAGGAACTCCACGACTCATAAAGAATAGACGGAATTCCACTCTATTGATATGAGATGAATATAAGAGGAATTCACATGGCCCACGAGATATGTAGAATGGAAATGAGACCAAATAAACGAAGGAACAATTTCAGGACTTCGCGTTTGGGTATTTATGAAGCCGTTGTTTAGGGAGCAAAAATTTACATACCGGTGAAATGAAAAAAGATATTTATCAAAATTAGTCGTATTTACATAAAACGACCGTAAAAGGATTCTCATTGATCGAAAGGTTTTGCAGGCTTTGGAATTATCAGGCATTAGTTTTCGCTAGCATAGTACGTTGACACCTTTGCTAAATCATCAATGATATCGATTTCGCTGATTTATTAAACAAACATACCGTTCATACCATGAATTTATGTTCTGCATTGATGAAATGGACTTTATAATTTAAAGTCATGATCAGAAGACAAACAAATCTCCAACAAATTCTCCATCATACCAACGGAAAGATGTTTGTGTTTCCACTGGTTTCATTTGCTCCAGTCCCATGAAGACTGCTCATACTGCGAGAATTCCTCCATGACTGCTATCATAAAATTGATACTTTTCCATCAAGTTACGAAACTTTCATAACATTTTTAGTTACCCTTTATAACAAATTGGAACAGTAATTCTACTAGTTTGTTTGTGGTAAGCACTCAGATCAGTTTGCAATGACATCTGCGTCAAAATAATTGCTTGAGATGATATAAATCAATTATTTCTGGATCATTCGTAATACTGCCTTTTTAGTTGATAAAAATACTATTCAAAATTTTGCATTTTTTTTCTAGAATAAATATTTTAAACATGTGATGTTCATCAGCTCCAAACACCATTTCCAAGAGCCTGTTGGTAATTCTGAAGGGTTACCACCTACAAATAAGAACATTAAAACTATATTGGGCAAAATACTTGAAATAATTATATATTGTATTTTATGCTTTTGTATCTTTTGTAGATAATATAAAGATTATTTTTTTTATAAAATAGAGTGTGTTTATTTCTATACAAATTTACGTTTCCTTATATATTACCTCTAAAAATAAAAATATAGTAATAATGCTAAATTAATGAGAATCGCCACGTCTTCATGCTTTTCCTACCAAATGTTTTAAGAAGATCATGAAGAAAAGAAAGAAAATGGACTTTTAGATTCAATCGGTGTGGATAAGTAAAGACTTTTGCTCATATTTTCAGTATTTTGTTATCTTCTTTACATAAATTTATCATATTAATATAATAATTATCAACTTTATATAATTCTCTTAATCTACAAAATATCTACTTTTATATCTTAATTCGATTGCATTATACTCCATTTTATTATGGTAAAAATTTAGCTTTAAACTTTTAAATCGTAAACATCTGAAACTTTTATATTCTCTTTTAAATAATAAGTAGCCACTTAGAAAACATAATAGATATTCAATATAGAAAAAAAGGAGTTCGAGGTAATATCTGGTGCATAAAAATTTACATTTGATAACTTCTTTTCTTCGATGATAAGTTTTTTCTTCTTTATTAAAAAATTCACATCAGAAGTTATTTAGTATGTTTAGAAAAAAATATATTAAAAATTTTTCTAAAGTATATTATTGAAGAAGTTTAATCAAATTATGCATTCAAAAATTTGTTCAACATTTATTATTTATTTGCAGATGATATGTGGACCTCATTAAATTGAATTAAAATTCAACATTTTGAATTTTTTCACATTACATGGCGTTGCTGAAATATATACTTTCCCATTAATTCTGTCTTTCTTTCCTGTAATGAAAAGAATTTATTACCACAGCTGAGAACTATTTTCAACGTCTTTCTGCTTTTCTGGTTTCGAATACGCTACTTCATAGCAAACACAACTGTTTCTATTAAATTTCAAATACAATAATTCAATGAAATTATGTAAAACATTGTAAATCTTTGGTTGGAATTGTTGTGAATTCTGCTTTTATTAACTTTTAACCTGTAAATTGAGGTTGACTGTTTAACAGAATTTTATTTAATTTGTTCAAAATTATTCTCTGAGCGAATTTCTGAACTTCTGAAAAATGTTTAATATCTCGAAAACATTGGCAGCATTCTTAACTGAAGTAATAACGAACAAATGTTTAATCTTGAAATTAAACTTAGCGAACATTTGACACTTCATCACCATTACGAACGCAGTGTTATATTGACTTCCTCGAATTCCTTAAATAGTTTAATGGGGTCCACATTTTTTTCTCTGTATCCGAGACTGTTCATGAAAGGAATATTGGCGGAAAATCATAGCATATTTCAGCTTTCTGTTATCCTCTTACGAAGTTAATTACAAATTAAAAACAAATTTGAGGTAGCTGTAAAATTCTGAATTTTGTGAAAATTCTTATGAGATTGATTTCTTTATTAGTGCGAGATTTTGTGCAGCATTTTTTAAATTTTCATCGCATGTTCAGTCGTTCTGGAAATAAAAATACTTTTGTCTTCTGTAACCTACCTTCTCTTTTGCTCACATTAAATTTACTGCAAAACATCAGATACAAAAGTAATTTTTTAAAACAACGTCAATCTAAATACAGTAAAAATACACAGATTAAATGGTTTCCTTCCAAAGAATGTGTTGTTTTGTTAGTAAGAGCAGATCCCAACTGTCGTATTCATTTCCAAACAGAACAATACTTTTATGTATCACTGCAACAACAAATATTCGTATATGCAATACAAGGTTCAAATGCCTTGCTTTCAATACAAATCAAAATAGATTCTTCTTCGTCAAAACAGTAGAATCTTTTCAATATTTTTGAAAATTTATTTTTCATGTAAATAATCTTTTATTAAATATATTTGTTGATATATCTTCTAGATCACTAGGTGACAAACTCAAAATACTTTCACTGGCCAAATAAACTAGTTCTACGATTAGAAAACTAAGGAAAAAAACTTCACATTTTTTATAGAAACGTAAGCTTATTTCGAAAACACAGGATAAAAAAACATTGGCAATTATAAAGTTAATATTTTCTTTCTGATTCATGACGTCTCTTCTCTGCTACCAACTTTCAAACTTCGAGGGCATCTTGTCCTCTGCGATTCATTTCTAAACTGATCCAAATTCAGTAATTCTGGATCTGATAGGATATTTATTTCCTTTGATAATAGTAAATAATTGCTCGGACAGATAAGTACTTCCAAACATGAAAATAAGTTCATATGCCAATTTTCGAGTGTTTTCAAACCAAGCAGGCAAATATTTCTAAAATTCAGACGTCCCAACTTCAATTTTACCTTTAGACCTAAACAGCATCGAATCTCGATTATTTTATTATCGGCTGCTGAGCTGTTTGCTGCTAATGGTGGGGGAAATGATGCGTTGACATATTACGACAAGTAATCGGTCATTGGTGAATGGTGTGACTCGTTATTACTCATTATATACAATCAGGAGTTTTTAATTAAGATACAAAATTTTTGTTAAAAATTTTGTTACATAATGTCATGTTTGCCGCGCCGCAAAGATATTCGTTGTGGGTCGCGAGTTTTTCAACCAATTTTTCTTGATCTAGAAGATAAGTTTTAAAAAATCGACACCGAATACAAAGTGAATATTAATACTTTAAAAATATCAACCGTTTTATAATAAAGCAGGCATAGAAATAAAAATAAAAAATAACTTTATGCAGCTTGTGCATGTGTGATTTAGCAGAAATAATTGGTCTCAGTAAGAATACGATGCTAAAAACAAAGTCGAATAATACGTATAATATTTAGATTTAAAAGTTTAACCATACATAATGCTTATTTGCCCTATTTCATATTAACCTTTATTTACCGAATTAACTTACAAGCAACTTATCGAATTTATTTTGGCATCATTAGATATGTTTTAATGCAAAATAACCCCATGAAAGATAAAAAAATTAATTAAATAAAATAATTTAATTAATATTCTTAATAATTAAAAAATTAATTTTTGCCTTTATCTGGCATTTACTGCTAGCTGCCGGAACTACATTCCTCGTCTTCATGAGAATACTGTCAGGCAAAACGGTCAAATTACAAAGATATAACGTGATTAAAGTAGTATTTTCAACTACTGTCGGGAATAAAGGGTCAGCTCATTTTAAATTGGTATGTAAGTATCGAAATATTTTGTGATAAGACATAATATTAAAAAATGTTACAAAACAGAAGTATTTCAAAAATTTTGACCATTTTAATTCTGACTATGCATTAATCTCACCTTTAAATCCTGAGGAACAAATAACGTAAAGATTTAAGATAAGTAAAGAAATTTCGCGAATTTTCAGAGCAATTTTAAAAATTTGTTTTATGATAAAATCAGAATCTTTTCAAAGATATAATTAGCCACACAAAGCAAGATAAATTCTGAATGTTTTAAAAGGAATTAGAAAGGTTAATGGTGCCAGTTTTGTAGAAGTTTGTCTTTCTACGTATTATAAGAAAATTATAAAGTTACAGAGATAAAGTGTGCAAACTTGTTTGCAGTTTCTGTAGTAAGCCCACTTAATTGTTTTCTTTAGAAGTGTTTTCATTTGTACCAAGGCATCATACTTTTAAACAAGTTGAAATTTATTTCTTTATTAAATAAAGCAGAGTGTTTAAAAACTCAAGTCTTGTAACTCACAAAGTTATTCTGTTTAATATGCTTTCCAAATCCATTAAATAAACTTCCGTTTGAAATGGAATCTAAAACAAATAATTTTTCTAGTTTTTGAAAGTGTATTTTAAATGAATTGAAACCGTATTTAGCTTTAGATTTCGACGACAATGTTTTCTATAAATTTACTCAACAATTGCATTTTTAAAGAAATTACCATATTGATTCTCTATTATAAGTTCGAGAAATTTATAAAGAAGCTCACCCCCGTGAGATATTTGCATGAAATAAACGTACGAAATTATTTTATAACGATTCCTTGTTTAGAACATGTGTATCTGTTTACACATATGTATTTTAACTTCGTTATGGTTGTTTATGACCATAAAAAAGAATATCAATACTTAATACACATATTAAAATTAAATATTTAATCAACGTTGCAAATCTCATTGCGAGCATGACCATTTTAAATACTATATCATCAAATCAGATCAATAAATTTCTTAATACTTTATTCTTCTTCTTCACTGACATCATCTACTTTTTCAATAAAGTTATAATTTTCCACAGTAGTAGCATCTTTTCTCTTCTTTACTAATTGCTTCTTGTTCAGAATCTTTACTTATTGTCGCTGCTTAACCTGGTAGAAGCATCTCTAGGTTTTCTTTGGATATTTTTTTACTTTTCATTTATCTGGAAGTATAGAAAAACATCTGATGTCAATAAAAATATATTTTATTTCCATATTTTAATATTCTAGGGAAACTTTTGTGCATAATTTATTCCAATACTGACGAAATGGCTTATTTGTTACTTCTTCTGCCTATTCTGATTGATGTCCAGTAGGTAAAAGTGCGTTTGAAATCATTGCTTCCCCCATTCACTAGTATTTACATGTGATCGATGACATTGAATATCAAAGATAAAATCTCACATGTAACTTTCCAGTGTGTCCACAATAAGATTTAAATTTTGTTACATCTATTTGATATGTCTTTGCCAATACTTGTGACGTTGAACGCAATTTCTGAATTTTTACAAAATCATCTACGAGAATTCTCGCCATTGGTGTTTACGTATCAAGGTTTAAGAATATTCGCAGATAAACCTAGCTTATTTCTGAACCATTTTCTATTTTAGTTGATACAACTGAATTCTTTCTCATCTTTGGTTCACACTTTCTAGTTCTTAAATGGCAATTTATATGATAAATGCAGAAAACACTAAAAAAAAACGAATACTGTAATAATGACAACCCGAAGATAAGGTGTTCGAGTTTTAAGAACCCTCAACTTTACGTTCGTAAAACCTGAAACCATTTTTTCCACCTTCTACGTTTTTACCGAATAGAAATTTTTGAAGTAATGCCGTAATTGAAACTCCTCATATTGTAGACATGGTACGAGGGCAAGCCAGTAAGTAGGTTACAAAGGCCAATAAAAATAAGGACCAAGATATTTACTTAAAAATTATGTTTATTTATATACATAATTACCATTTGCACAGATCCCATATCCCATTTCTTTATTAGTTTTTGATTCCTGCTGCATAAAAACATTTGGATAGCTATCTCAGACACCTATGTACCTCACGTTCAGCTACTGCATTAGTCGCGAAAAGCTTGTCACCCAGGTGCAATTTAAATGGACCAAACATATGATAATCACTTGATGCTAAGTCTGAGCTGGGTCTGAGCTCCTGGGTTAATCGTGCTGTATGAAGCCTGGAATTTTCGTAATGGTGGAAGATTCCTCGAATCATTAGGCCTGGAAGTTTTTTTCGAATTGCGTCCCGAATTTTCGATGGAATGTTACAGAAGGATGTAGTAGTCACAGTTTAACTCCGTTTCAGGAAATGAGCAAACAAAACTCCTTGAGAATCCCAAGAAACTGTCAGCACTTATTTTTTAGCAAACAGCATATCCTATATCTTTAGCGAATACAATTGCCATTTTCAAATGTAGCTGCACTCGCTTACAACAGTTATCTCACAGTTTCGAGATGGACATCATACAGTTGAATTACTCTGCGACCTATTGAAATATTCGGAAACAATTTACTACTGATTTAAGAACTCTCATAACGGTTTGTAACCAACTTACTGACTTGCCCTCGTATTTGTTGCGACATTGTACGGTAACTCTTAGATTAAATATCTAAATTAGAAATTAAATATTCTTTCAATAATCCAAACTCTTTTTCTACATATTTAAATAACATAAATAATATTACAGGATCATTCCAAATTATTGCCTAAACAAGTAATTAATACTCTTGTTCCAAATAATAAAGTACATCATAAGTCTACAATAGAGATCTCCGCTTCTAAAAAAATCCTGTACGCATGTGAGAATTCCGATTAAGTTATCCATGACGGGATAATTTAATGTACATTTACTATGCAGTATTGCATTTCCATTTTCAAAAGACTTTTTCTTCAAGAGAATCAAAGCCAACATGCATTTTTAATGCCCTTAAGTTGGTGGGATGAGGAAGTTTTGAGACAGGTGCTTAGGTGTCTGTCTCAACACTTGGGTTTCATAGAGAAGAATATAGCTCACTGCAACGCCCTTGACAAAAAGATTTATTATCCAATTTAAAAATATTTAAGTTAGACAACTCAAATAGCATAAAACACCTTTTCATTATTATCAACCACTATAAAGAAAGTGAAATTACCGTTCTTGTACCAAAAAAAAGTTTTGATACAAGAACGGTGATTTGGAAAGCCTTGGAAATAAAACCAAAGAATCAATGTTCCTAAAATTTATGTAAAAATTTTATTACAAACATTAATTGTTTTAGATTTACACAAAGTTTACCAAAAATATACAAAAAATGCATACATTTTACTTCCCGGAGTAAAATCCATTAGCAAAAATCTGAAGCGACACTGCACTTTCTCTATTGCTTGCACATTTTGAAACGGTTATTTTTAAAAGGCTGCCATCATACAATTATTCGCAAGCACTAATTTCTGAGTTGTAAAAATTATATCAATTTAGCATGCAAACAAAAGAAAAAATAGAATTAAATTTATTGCAACTATTTAAGCACATGGTTTAGTACAAATGACCAACTCAAAACTATTTTTTAAATTTGATTTTTTTCCACATTTTACTATGAAATATCCTACTGTGCGAAACTGGAAAAGAAATCAGATATGACTTTTTAACTGTGTCTGTCGATAGTTTTAACAAACTACCAATTTTATTCAAGTTTGTGTAGTGGTTCTTAAATATGGCAGGCTCCTGCAGTGCTTTATTTTATTTTTTAATTTTTTGCGACATTTATTCTAATTGACTTTAAAAGCATAAATGTTTTGGAACAAACAATGAATATTCGCAATTCATTCCAATGTTTTAAAATTGTATTCATAGGGAAAGCTTTTTTGTTAAACATTGTATGCATATTCCGTATTTAAAAGGATTTGAAGGCAACTCTCAGAGATAATCCATTAGTTTATTTATGCGGAAGCAGAACAATACATCATCACAAGCAAGCACAAAACGCGAATATCGCACAGCGTCACATAGCAAGAGCAAGGCAGAGAGTGAAAAATATAAGATAAACCCTGAAGTAGCGCGCAGCGCCACCAGGCGACATTCTTGGACTCTCAGAGTTTCAACACTTTCAATTAATAACGCATAAAATGCCTTTAAAGTTTGAAGTGTGTATCTGATCATTGAATTTACGCATTAAGTAAAGAATAGTATTTGAAATAGATCATTCTTCAATAATTATTAATTAAATAAATAAATGAAAAATAATTCTGAATAAAAATGGAAGTGATAATTTTAAGTTTATATTGTTTTTAAAACGAAGTAACTAAGGCATTTTTTTACTTTTATATGTTAAAAAAGCGAAGAATGTAAATCTTATGATAAGTAATAACTGTAAAGAAGATCAATATTTATATTTTATTCAACTGAACTATGTAAACTACCTTTATTCGTAGGAACGTCAATTTATATGAGTTTTGGGTGAATCCAGATTTCGGTGGCAGAATTTCGAAAAGAGTATTCCTTGAAAAGTCCATCAGAAGCCGTTTCTAAACTTTCAATGAACAAGGAACAAAATATATTTGCTATTAGCATAAAAATAAACTTTCTGTTTTCCTTACATTTTAAATGGAACGGAATATGCATAAAATTTTTGACAAAAAAGCTTTCCTATGAATCCAATTTTAAAACATAGATAATCAATAAAAAATGTTGTTTCTGTCCTGTTTTTCTTCTTAGTTCTCGCTTTTATTTCGATACTTTTTAGTATTATAACAGAATATTCAACATCTGATACGACTATTTGAATAAGAAATTATGATATAAAAATGCCTTTTCTGTCATGTTTTTCTTTCTAATTTTGCTTTCCTTTCGATGCATCTTTTGTATTATAACAAAATATTCAAGACTTGAAATTACAAATTTAATAAAAAATGATGATAGAAAAAGAAGTATTTTGTAAAATTGAATTTATGAATAAAGTAAAGGAAGAAGGAACATTACATTGAGCAGATGTTCCTCTAAAATTATTTTTATTCGGATCATAGCAAATTTTAATAGAAGTTCTCATAAACTACATTAATTATATCATTCATCTGATTTTTCTTTTAAAACCTATTAGAAATAATTTTTAAATTCTTTTAAATCGTTTTAAGTCGTTAAAATTTTTTAAATTCATTTTTTTAAATAATAAGGTAATGTCAAATTTAAATTTCAGTATTTGTAATAAAAGTATTTTAAAAATATATGAATATTAAGTCATTCTAATACTTACTCTTATTTATAGCCTTTCTAATTATTATTTTGAGCCTAAATTTGCAATAAAAATCAGAATATACTGACAATGGGAATATATAGACTACTTTACAGAGAAATAACCAGAAAATTTTCGAAACATTATATTCTTGTATATTTAGTTCAAATGAATCACATTTGCGTTTTTAACTTCTATGTTATAAATCTTCGATCAAAAGCAGTTTCTTCTTGAATCATGAAAATTCTGAACATTCTTTTAATATTTTATAAGTTAAAATAATTTTTTATAATGAAATCAACATTAATATTGATAAGAGTTACTTGATAATTTACATTCAAGCAATTTTATTCCGAGAGTATATCTTTTAACTTCAAATGTTAAACTGTAAATGCTGAATGAAATCGAATTGCCTTTTTGTACCATTTAATGGAATATCGTTACAGTTCTTTACTTTTAATTTCGATTTAGAAGTAAGGTTTTTGAATAATTTAGTGCATAAAAGATTGGTGTATTAAATGAGAACAAATAAAATGTTCGTACTGAAGGCAGCTCGAAAGATTTTCTATGAAATTTTAAAATCTTTCAGAAATTCATAATAATATTGCTCCAAAATAATATATGCTGAATAAAAAAAAGCATCTGTTTTTCGTATGTAGCTCCCTGAATAGGTTTTTATTATAATATTTTCTTAAAGAAGTAAATTAGTCTCATAACAAATTCCACATTTGGATCATATTAGTTCTTTCTAAATAAAATAAAGAATTCTTTTCTTAGGTTGGAATTTTTATCTTAGGTTCAATTAATATAGTTTGAAGCTTGTAATAAAAAGAAATTTTTATTCAAATAATAAAAATGCAATTAGTTTTATTCATCCTTTCATCTTTCAGAAACTTCTCTGGCTACGCGAATTATTCAACATTTTTGTATGCGGAAATGAATTTTCGGATTTATTTTTTGTTATCTCCGGCTAAAAACTTTGAAGTCGTCCGCTGTCATAACTTTGTTTGTCTTGTATAACAAGCAAAGAAATATGAATAACAAACAATAAGTAGGTACAAAACAGTCTGAAACAATAATGGAACAGTTTTTTCTAGTACAGTTTCAGAAATAGGAAAAACTTTTCTTAAAATGCAAGCAGGAATGATAGCTTCTTGTAGATCTTCTTTATAGTGGTCTTTTTCCCAATTGGTACTTTTTTTATTGTACGTTTCTATGTAAATATATATCCCACTGTAAATATTATAAATATATATTTCCCACTGTACATATTATAAATATATATATATACCACTGTACATATTATAAATATATATCCCACTGTACATATTATAAATATATCACACTGTACATATCATGTATTTGACTTTTGAATAATACAGTAATACAGTATTGTCTTTATATTTTTTGTGGACTTAATATTTTTACTAATATAGTGATGCAGTATAGCTCTGAGAAGTATTTTATCAACATCACAGTTTTCAGAAAATGTCGATAAATGAAAAGAGAGAGATAAATTTAAAATGTCAAGATGAAGATTTATTATTTATAAAACAACACACAGGACGACGGTATTCAGAAAAGCATCACAAATTCCAGCCCATTCGAAGATTAAAAAATATATAAATGGACAAGAAATATAATCTTCTATTGTAAATTTACTTTTATTAATTATATTTGATTTCATAACCAGCTATTTTACCCATAATTAATCACTAAACTGACAGGCGAACCTTTAATTTCTGGATTAAAAGCCAAATAAATTCTTTTCCCTATTGAGAACGAATAACTTCACTAAAGTTCGATACATTTAGCTAATGTGATAGATTGTGTTAGCTCCACTTGAAGATTTCAAATCATGCTGTATTTACAAATTTGGCAAAAAAAATCGGCAAGTTTGACTGAATGTCTCTTCATCTTCAATCGACGTTCATTTTAGGTAATACTTTGCTAGTTAGACCATCAGTGTAAGAAGAAATTATAATAAGTGATCAATGTTCACAATAACTTGGCCCAATAATCAGCTGTGAACAATAACATCTAGGTACTAATTTAAGGAGATATCAACATGCGATGATGCCATTTTCTGGACTCATATGTTTTTCGGAGTTTTGTTTATAACGTCAAAAGTTACAAGTATGGCATGCATTCAAGAAAATAGAGATATTAGAGAGTATTATACAAATCCATTTAGGCACTGTAGAAAGCAATTCGAAAGTCAATTGGAAAGAGGTGAAAAGTAAGGAAATTAGAGAAAAAGATAAAAGACTATTAAACAAATCCATCCGTAAATTATTAAAAGCAATTCCAAAATCTATTATAGAGTGATGAAAACTAAGATAATAAAAAGATAAAAACCATATGTTTTACAAAGAACAATAACAAAAAGTCCATCGTGGGAAAAAAGATACTCCCCCAACTTGATCCATCGCTATCCGAAACGGCAAACTTCTTATCCACTCCCTCAGACTTCTGCATATGTCGGTTAAAAGCTAGGAGAATGAAAACCGTCGAGGAAAAGATTCACAAAATAAGATCCAAAGTCAAAAAGTGAAAAAACAATGGATCTCACAGTGAAAAAAATTTCAATTTTTGGGAGCTTTAATTTGTCGACAGTTTTGGTTACAGATCTCCGAATGTCGAGAAAAAAGAGATTCTTCTCTATAACAGTGGGAATAAGTATCCGTTAAGTCCACTCCCTCATACTTTCGCAACTATCGATTACAAAGTAGGAGAATCGAAAAAGTCGAGGAGAAGTCTCACAAAATAAAATACAAAGTCAAAAAGTGAAAAAACAACGGACCTCGCAATGAAAAGCTCTTCAATTTTTGGGAACTTTAATTTGTTTTCTGTTTTGTTTAGAATATCCGAATGTCTAGAAAAAAATAGATTATTCTCTATAACAGTGGGAATAAGTATCCGTTATGTCTTACGTCAATAGTGGAAGAATAATATTGCAAAAGATTTGTGATGGCTCCAAGCCTGCAGCTCGCTATACGATGATGACGATATTGGCTTCTGCTGCTAATGAATGATGATGCATTGACTGATAAACTTTTTTTTAAATAAGTCTTGATTACAAAAATTACTTCTACTTTTGACTGCTCTTGCTAGGTCGCATAGCAGTTTTCTCTTCCGTGCTTTGTACCTTTAACTTTAATTCATCTGTAACTAAAATGTTAAGCTTGTTGTTACCAAAAAGTCGTCTTCATTTTAATTTGATTCCTTTGCGAAAGAAAACCTTCTAACGATTAAGTTATGATCTACTTAATAATCTCAATCTATGAATTATAAATGAAAATCTCGCCCGAAGAAATTGGTGACCCTGAAAGAAAGATTATTTTCAACAAGGGTTTTTCTGTTACATTCTGATATTGCAGCTCCAGGGTTATGGTTTTACAATTCAAAGAAAGCAGTTTGCAAACAATTTAATAGGAATTCAGCAATTAAAATACAAAAAAATACTCAAAGCAAATCAAATAATCTATATATTTAAAATAATTGATAAAACCAGTCTCAACCATTGGACCGATTTTGATAATTTTTATTTCACATGAAGGCTTATGACTCTTATATATGCCATGAATTGACGCCTGCCACTCACACCCCTCAATTTCCAAGATACATTGCAAAATAAAACTTTAACAGTGTTCTCAGCCTCTTTAACCGCCAATTTGCCAACTTATTTCGCCAAGTTGCAAACATAGCCACAGGCTATTAATATTGCATATGAATATGCCGAAGGCGGCTATTGTGATTAAAAATATCTTCACAAATTTCTAATTTTCAGCATTCGTTGAATGCCTTGCTGAAGGTCCGTAAACCTTGTGTTGCTTACAGGAAGGAGGTTCTGATGCTTCAGAGCATCCTTTGCAGAATATTTTGTGCAAATTGTTATAAATTCCTGCGCTTGGCCCGGTATTCATTTCATAGCAAACATGGTTATCAGTAACATTTTAAATAAAATATTTCGATTTATTGTCTTATGAATTGTTATTCATTGTGGTCTAAAAAGAAAACATGTGCTTTATTTTTTTAATATGACTAAAATTTAAATTATTTATTTTTTCTGCCTATGTTTTTGGCATTTTAGAATAAAGCAATGAATGCGATTTCAATCTTAATATATGAAATCTCAAAGAAACAGGAATGCTTTTCCACAAAAACGAATTTCCTTGGCATCTCAGACAACAGAAAAATGTATTTTGCCCTCAAAATGTTTTTTCGGTTTTATTTTGATAAGTGGCGATGTAAACATTTGGATTTCTTTCCTGGCTGTGAGATTTTTAAGAATAGTTTTTGTTTAGTCACGCAAAGCTTTTATAAAATGTTGGATTTCAAGATATACTTGAAGATAAAATAAGAAACCATGAAAGATCGTAAACGTGCAGAAAGAAAGAATTTAAGTGGAAATTAACTATTTTTGGGGCTGAGTAGTAGATAATATGCATACGTATATTTGCTAACGGTAGTTAAACTAAATAATTTTTTAATAGTAGTCTAAAACAGTAGTTTAATGAGTATGTTTGTATTTTTTAAGAAAAATATTTTTGGCCAAAAGAATCGAGCAAGTTCTGCACTGACTTTTAATCGTATAAAAAGAATACAAAGAAAAAGAATTCCTGAATTCAATCTGAAGACAGTAGATGAAAAAGAACAAAGAAAATAGAGAATTTATCATATGAAATCTTAAAACGGGAACAAAAGTAGGAATGAAACTTTAAATATTTTGCCTTTAAGTCTCAAAGATAAATTTCAATTAATATAATGAATATAATTGAAAGGAAAGTGTTACTCATATTATTTTTAATGCAGGTTTTGTAAATATTTAGAATAACAAATGTTTTCAAAAGTGCGATCAAATTTCGAGATCACTGTAAAAATTCAGGTAGAAACATATCGTAAGATTATAATTTTTCATGTCTTTACATTTGTTAATATATATCAATTTAGTATTATATTAAAATAAGTTTGAACGTTTTGGAAAGTTTATGTCTATTTGTTTTAATATAAACACTTTGAAAGTGCTTTGGTTGTTGTTAGAATGCTACGATAGTTTTTCTAGACAGCATATTAAAAAATTTAATTTGGAATATTTCCCCAAGTTCCACAGCTTTTACCATTTTGCATAAGAAAGAAATAAGAGCATGTATAAAAAGTTTCGAGTAATATTTATTGATGATAATTATTGAGTTATTTAATTAAGAACTCCTAGTTTTTTTATGTTTGTTAATGAAAAGTAAAAAAAGATTTCAATAAAAAACGTATTTCGTTTAATAAGTTGGCTCTTGTTACTGAATTCCTTTTTTTTTCGTTAATTCTTAGGGGAATAAAGACACATGTGTAACTAAAAAACATACGTGTCTAAACTGTGCAGGCGAACACACTTCTTTCCTAGTAGCTGCTGGGCATGGAAACTCGAAAAGAAACTTTCTGTGACAAATATAGAAAAAAAATCAGATATTTTATCTGAAAGCTTATCCACTTATGAAGTTTCGAAATTTTTTTAGCTGGAACTAGCTATGCTTGTGCAGTAAAAAAAATTATAAAATAGTATCCATCCAAGCAAATTCTTCCTACATACGAGGGCTGTTTTCTTTTCAACCTCCGTATCGTAGGAGGCTAATCTGCGTACAGCTCTACTGAGAAGCCACCACAACGTATGTCACTTACGAGATTACCGCATCAGTTGGAACTGATCTGGAGGACACTTAACATAACCAGCATGATTGATCGAGTTATGCAGTATCATTCGTTTTCTACTGGTAGGAGGGAACAGCGCACCAAAAATTCATTCCAGAATGAGCTATATTTGCGAAAAAAAATTTATGGGCGATAGTCCGTGCGAGAGTAACTCGAGGTAACTGCACTCATCTAATAATTTATCTTGTATATTCTACTAGCAGATTACCCGACGATGCCCTGTTATTTTCTTATTAAAACCTGGTAATAGAGAGGAAACGGAAAGTGTTTAAAAAACTGCGAGTACTTTGTTATATATGTGGTTTATAAACCACACCCGCTATTAAAGGGTTAACTATAGTAAAGAAGGGGTCATCTAATTACATAGTAAATATCAAACAGAAGCGTGAATCAAAGTGCGTGATCAGCAGCCAACGTGTGAAAATATAATACATATAGCAAGAATATGATTTGCATTATAAAACAATATAAACATACTTGTATCTCAAAATATTTGTTTTCCTGATAGAAAAATCGAAAATGTGTTGTGATGCGATTATCTGCAAATAAATAACCACAATTAGGTAAGCTAAGAAAAAACAATTTTACATAAAATCACGGAACATTGAACTTATTTTCATCTTATTACACTCACAAAAAAAATATTTTAAAATATTATATAATCATATAACTTGGAAATCTGAAAAATTATGCTATTTTTCATTAAGAGAACTATCGTAAAAATATACTACTACCCAGAAATAAGTTTAAAAATTTTTGCAAATACATAATGCTTACAGATATATTTTAATATAAAATTCAATATCTAAACACTGAAAACAATTTCATACATGCGCTCCTAATTTTTTTAAAAATTGTTTTGAGAATAATGCAAAAACTGTATATTTAATTGCAAAATAATAGATATTTTATTATGTTATATCCTTTTCATTACATTTTTAAATCTTAAGCTATAAGCTTTCGAATTTTTTCGAATATATGCATATTATTCATTCCCGGAATCGGTTAATTGTACCTTATTCTATGAGGATATAATTGAAACATCGACATTTGGACAATACGAAACATCTCAGTTCCCTTAAAATAAAGATTAATATCACTTTAGGACGGATAGTAAATCAGAAAATTCATGCCTAATTCAGTTATCTTCCTCCTGTTAGTCTTCGTAGCAATAGTATTTAAATTTTACCAATTCAAATTATAAATTGGTAGGACAGTCGACCAAATATTCATCTTCATAAAATTTTTATTTCAATCACCTATTTTTCTTTGTTCAATAATATTTTAACAACTATCATTTTGTAGCCATTCTGTGTAAAAAAAAACAAAAATAATACAGGGAAACCTATGTGTAATAATACTGTTAATAACGATAAATCTACTTTTAGCGATATTTTCTTGGCCCCAATTCTGGTACCAAATTTCATTAAAATCAACCAGGCCGCCGAAATCGCCAAGCGGGTCAATCGGCCTATTTGTTACATGCATTTGGGGGACTTTGCCCCACTCTACCCTGAAGTATTGTGTTAGGCCTTATTTACCCATCCCATACTTCAAGTGGGTTAATGAGGAACATGTGTACCAAGTTTTTTCAAAATCCCTTTAGCCGTTCAGAAGTGATGCTGGAACAAACATATATACATACATAATTTGAGCTATATATATATAGATATTATATTCAGATTGTAACTCTCTATGTATTTGCTTTTCAATCAAGTTTCACGCATACCCATCCAACCAACAGAAAGCCGTATAGGCTCCGAGTTCGGGGGTATGGTGTGGTGTTAGTGTTGTGCGAGAATGGTGTAGGAAATTTAAAGATGGTCATGATAAAGGTGGACAAAAACACATGTTTGTCGCTTGTGAAGTTCTTGTTCAACGACTTGATCAAATGGTTCGAGAGAAACGGAGTTGGCTTTCACATTTTTTGCCCAAGAACTAAAGACATTCAATTCTTATAATTTTGATTGCTAAATGCTCTTCTTGTACTTCGACTGGAGACATCCTGGAAAGAATGTAACAGCCATGAATCTCTTCAATATTTTTTGGAGGTTCGCAAAGTCTTATTAATTTTACAAATAATTTCAACTACACACGCACGTGAACAAAAAAAAATAGAGAAATTGCTTGTTCTACAACTGCTCAGCTAGTGGATCAAGTGGATGGAAATACTATTTCGAATGAAAGTTAAATACTCACATATTTCAATACCTACAAAATATAAATAAAGATGCTGCATCTACCACTATTTGTTTTTAAATCAAACTAAAGATATCGTTTTAATTTTGATTCCTTGCGTCTCGATTAATGCGGTATTTCATGTATTTTATTTATGTGTTATTTATTTGTGTGTCCTCATTTTTAACCATATTTTATTTCTTACCATGAAATATTTTAAATTTAAAATCTTTCGTAACTTTTAGCTGTAGATCTATTTTCGCCATGTGTTTGTCGCAGCCATAACTAACGCATCATTATATCACAAACAACAGAACATTCATTTAGAGAATGAGGGTAATATTACAGCTATGACAAACGACTATGGGGAATTGTTTGCAATTTGCTACTTTAGGGCAATAGAAACATTGCAATGAAATAAAAGAAAAATGTGTAGTCATTATCAATACTGTTATCAATTTCCTGGTTTTTAATATGGACGTTTCATTGATTATATTCATGAAAATAGGGGCCCAAACTCTTTCACCTGCTTATTGAGAATGGATACATCTCATTAAGCAAAGCCCTTATTGCAAAAATGTGAAATATTTTTCTTTTTTTATTGGAAATTAATTCTTTGTATTATGCCTCTTTAATTAATGTATTTTAGGTCACGATAATGCCACATAAAACCGTCTGTGAAAATAGTTACCGTTTCCCAGAAAATATACGAACTTTAGTCAAAATTTGGCGCCGAGAATCACTTATTTCCACCACAAATGCTTTTCTAATCAGAAGTTGGTATATATTTTGTTTGCCACGAAACCCATTTTGCATTGCGCGAATTAAATTTTGAATAAATTGCACATCTTGTGATGTGATATCTCAGTATTTTGTAACAGAACTTGCATTTAGATGTCAGGTGATATGTGCAATTACCTCCCTATTAGCACAAGATATTTTACGATATATCTACGATGTTGCTACGATATTCTGAATGCCTCAATACACGGTAAAGATATCATAGTAATATTGTATAGCATCTTGTGCTAATATGACTATTTCAAGTGGCAGTGTGAAATCAGATAAATTGACTTCATTAAATCATGACATGACAGGGGCCGCCTCTACTTCATTTAAAACATTACATTAAAATATGTCTTAGATTATAACAATTCATAGTACGGTTTCATTAGAATGAATAGGGTTATAAATTTACCATACAAAAATATCAATATCCTGAAAGAAATTGATTTACTAGTATTAACTGGTACTGACTATTCCACATACTTGAATATCAGTATTCTAACTCTTGCTCGTTTTTGTTGCTTAAATTTGAATAATATATTCTTACTTCTGCTCGTTTTTGTTGTATAAATTCTTATTGGATATTATTAACACATTGTCTAAAAATGTTTACTGAATGACACACAGTTCCTTTCTTCTAATTTCCATTTTCATGGATTTTGAATGACTGCAATAGAAATTTGAAAGTTTATATTTTTCAGATAGATCTTGCTCAAAAAAATGTATATTGATAGCAAAAGTTAATATTATTAATCAGAAATTCGACTTTAGTTATTCATGAAAAAAATTCAAATTTCCAATGGAGACTGATTTTTGTCCTAAACCACCATCTTATACTTCAGAAAACCTAGCTTTTAAATGGTATCATAATGTTTTAATGATAGATCCTTTTTGATTATAACAATTCACATTATAAAACAGTAACCCTCAAAATTTTGATGTTTTAGTATGCTACAATTAGAATCTAGCAATTCTTTATCTTACAGAAATCGACGTTCCATATAATATTTCCTTTTAAAATCAATATTAGAAAGTAGTAACGAAAAGAATAGATGCAACACATTTATAGTTAAATGCAGGAATTTATGCAATTCTCTTAGTGCATACTCAACTTTCCTTTGAACTTCCTATTTGCAACTTAGTTTGAATATGTAATTTCTACCCATCAGCGCCATCATCCGTTTCCCCTCCCATTTCCGAGATTTTCCGAAACTTGTCACAAATCCTCTCCGAGAACAACTCCGCCCCTTCCCAGACGAGTGGACAGCAATTACCATTTTCCTGTCCACTTTATTTGCATATCGTTCGTATTCATAGGGAAGTATAAGGCGACGAGGCTAACTGTTACCATTTTCGGCACGCCGTCAAACCCTTTTGCTTGGAGACGGTAATCACCCATCGCTGCCATTCATTAAGGAATACCTTTCTATTCATTAAACGAATCGGAACAAGCGAAGATGAAGTTCCTGGTGTTTTAAATAGAAATGGGGGCATTAATAAGCAACCTACAGTTCCTATGCAAAAGGTGGTGTTCGAAATT